>VMDO01011117.1:0-68368 GCA_007922755.1 Pedetes capensis | reverse complement strand
CTGCAGGCATAGAGCCAGCACTTAAAGGGGTAGAGCCTTGCTCTATAGGGGCTGCCTGCTCCTTGCTCTCCATAAGGGGAGCACCCCAATAAACCTTCCCTGTCCTTTTCCAACCACCTGAAGGTCTCCCGAGGTCCTTCTTTCCCGACACCGGTCACGTGTTATGTTGTGGGCTTGGCCCTAACTTTAGCCGGGCTAGGGCCAAAACCCCAACAGATAAGGAGAGCAAATTCACAAAATGGGAAGCCGAACATTGTTAAGATTCTCCCCACACTGACATAAAGCATGCATTCCTTTGTAGCAAATTGTTTCTTGAAGAGTGAAAGCCTTAGATATTACAAGAGAATAACTTTTTCCTTTTGAAAGCTCCTACCTGACAAAATCTTATTCTTTATTTGTAATGTATTAGATTAGAATTCATCTAAATAGAATTTATGTTTTCTCTTCCAGGAAAGATGACAATAATAAAAATTTTTTAAAGGTCAAGAAACAGTGATGTAAAAATTCAAGACAAGAATAGAGTGGGTTTTAGCTCAGTGGTAGAGCACTTCCCTAGCATGTGCAAGTCCCTGGGTTCTATTCAGTATCAGGAAGAATAAGTAGAAGGAGGAGGAGGAAGAGGAAGCAGAGAGGATGATGGTGGTCAAGGGAGAGAAATGTTGAATAATTTGCACTTAGAGCTAGTCAGCCATAGACCCAGGATGATCACACTTTAATTAAAATTTTTTAAAAAGATACATTCAAGATAATCCCAGTCAAAATTCAGGCAGGCTTTTGATAAATTGGCAAGATAAATCTAAAATTTATATGAAAATTCAAAGGTTTTAGCATGGTTAAAGTAATTTTGTAAAAGAAGAAAGGTAAAAGACTCAAGACAGAGTTGTCCAGGATTAACAGTTAAAAATCAGGAAAAATAGAACATAGTAGAGAAACAATTTATGCATATAAGGCCAAGTGATATTTTTAAAAGGTTTCAAGGTAATTCAGTAATAAATGCATGATCTTTTAAGAATATGGTGCTGAAGTCACCAGATACCTATATAGAAAAAAAAAAACTTTATTTTTTTCAGTACAGAGGGTTCAACCCAGGGTCTCACACACACTAAGCAACTACTCTACCACTGAGCTACACCCCAGCCTCTTTTTTTTTTACTTTTTATTTTGAGACAGGAAAGTTATGCAGCTTGCCTCTGGCTTTGAACCTGCAATCCTCCTGCCTTTGCAGGAGCTGCGATTATAGGCATGCACCATAGCACCTAACTAAAAAACAGAAAAGAAAATTTGACTTTTACATCATACCATATGCAATAACTAATTTGAAATTGACAATATAAACATAAAAGTTAAAAGACTAGATTCCAGATGAAAACATAGGTATATTTTTATGATCTTGGAACATGGAATGGTTTTTTGAAGGTACCAAAAGCAATAAATATCAAAGAAAAATCCAATGACTTACACTTCATTAAAATTAAACCATCTCTTTAAGAGGCATTAGTAAGAAAACAAACTGATAGCCACAGACTTGGACAAAATATTCTCAATGCAAACATCTGACACACATCCACCATCACCTCCACACACATGTGTACCTATGTAGGTTCATAAGATATAAATATGTCTGTGTGCAAAGAATTCTGACTGCATAAAAAAATGACAAGAATATTCAATATACAATTAAACTAGGAAAAAAAATCTGAACAGATACCTCACAAAAGATTCTCCAAAAGGCATATGATACAATATTCAGCCTAATTAGTCATCAAGGAACTATAAAATAAACCACAATGTGATACCCCCACACTCTCTAGAATGGTTGTTACTGACAATTCCAATTATTACAAAAAATGTAAAGAAAGTGGTATACTCAGGCATCACTGGTTGAAATACAAAATGATACAAATATTTTGGTTTGTTATAAAGTTTAACATATGCTTACTATACAGATGGTATCTTTACTTCCATGTCTAGTCCAGAAAGGTCACTCCTTCCCACTACTAAAACAGGGCCCTCTGAACCACTTATGATTCTGTGTGCTGCCCAATTCATAAATCACTTTTGGCTCAAATCTTTTCTGCTGAATTTCATTTGTCTAAAGAGTTTTATTTAACAGATGTCCTCACTATTATTAATTAAGCAGCACATGCATTTGACAGCACTCTGCTTTGTCTATATTTTAATTTTAAATAACTGAAAGGGTAAAAAATAAGTTTAAAATTAAAAAAGAAAACTTCCTTACATATTATGTTTGAAAAGGCTTTGAAAGTGTGACTTTTAAGATAAAACTTGAAGAGCAGGGCACAGTGGTACATGCCTGTAATCTTAGTGACTCAGGATGTGGAGGCAGAAGGACCACAAGTGGGAGGCCCAGGCAGCCTACACAACTTAGCAAGACCTTGTCTCAGGAAAAAAATAAAATAGAGGATTGGGGTGCCATTCAGTGGTAGAGCAGTTGCAAAGTATGAGCAAGGCCCTGGGTTCGGTCCTCTCATATTGAAAAAAAAAAATACAAGACTTGAAAGAGGAAAAGGTACCTCTCGCTATGACTAATATGGAAAGAAAAGGACAAATGCATGTTGGAAAACAGAGAGGAGATCACTTCAACTGCCACAAAATGAAGTTGGGTTTAATGCCATGAAATTAAACCGTGATCAAAGCTTGAGCCACACCATGCAGAAACATAACTTGAAGGAAACTGGCCTTTAATCTAGAGGAAATTGTTGTTGGTAGGTGCCCTGAGTTGGTTTTGACTCATAGTCACCCTCATAGGTTTTTCAATGGCTGATCATTTTGAGATTGCTTTGGGAGTGGATTTCCATGTCCTTCTCTTGTTTTTGCCATGATGGGGATTGACCCTGGGTCCTCAGAGTGTGCACAGCAGCATAAAACCATTAATGAGCTGAAGAGGTAGAAAAACATTTTCCTCAAATATTTTTGGGAGATTGCTTTGGTTGTTGTGTAGGAATTTCATTAAAGGAAAATAAGAATGGAAACAGGGAGACAAGTTAGAATGACAGCAAAACTAATCCAGGTTAGAGATAAGGTTCTCAGACATGTATGGTGACAGTGGAGGTGCAGACAGGTGAGTGTATTGAAGGTATATGACTAATTAGGGGGAAAGAAGTGAAATATTTGTCATTCTGATTTGTTTTTATCAGGACTAAGTAGGTGATGATGTCATATATTCAAATAGGGGTTACATTGATATAGTGCAAAGTTATAGGAAAGAAAATTCCCAGATGATTTTTTTGTTATTATAGGTGCTGTTGAGTAAGGTCTGACTCATAGTGACCCTCATGGGGTTCTCAATGGCTGACTTGGGATTGCTTAGGGAGAGGATTGCCATGTCCTTCTTCTGTATAGATGATTTTGTTCTTGTTAGGTGCTGTCGAGTCGGTATCTGGCTCATAGCAACATAACAACATAACAACCCTATGTACAACAGGCTAAGCACTATGTACAGTGCTTCTGTGCTGTTCATAGGGTTTTCAATGGCGTATTGATTTTTGTGAGTCGGTTGCCGGGTCCTTCTCCCAAGTCTGCAGTATATGGTGTTCCCAGGTGTTCTCCCATCCAAGTACTAACCAGGCCCAACCCTGCTTAGCTTCTGAGATCTGACAGGATTGGATGCCACAGGGCTTTGGCTTCAGGCATAGATGATTTTAGGGGACCAGAAATCAACACCCTTGACAAAAGTCTCAAAGCTCATCTCTACTTCATACTCTCCCATCTCACTTTGTGACTAGATTTTACTTATGTTGTAGTCTGTTTCTCTTACTGTAAGAATGTACTGAGCCTGGATGGCATATAAAGAAAAGACGTTTATTTAGCTCACAGTTTTGGAGGCTGAGAGTCCATGGTACCTTTGGTGAAGCCCTCATGGTGGATGACATCACAAAAGTGGGAGCTAGTATGAGAGGGAGAGATCATGTGGCAAATCAGAGAGAATGGGGAGGAGTCAGTCTTGTGCTTTTATAACAACTTTCTTGTGAGAGCTAACCAGAGCCCCAGGAGTACTACCTTAATCCCTTCCAGGGGCTGTACCCTCAGTCACCTAAGAACCTCTCACTATGCCCCACCTCTTAAAGGCCCCACCACCTCTTAGGATGGCAACACTGGAGACCAAGATTCCAACACAGGAAGGCTTGGGGGACACAGTCCAACCTTATCCTGGGCTAAACCACAGCAACCTGCTTAACTATGAACTCTTGCTTTCCAAATTGACATCTATTCCACCCACACTGTCCTTATCCCATCCCCTTAACATCTAAAATAATGCCTGATCCTTTGGTATACTCTATTTGCCCTACCTGGAAGATTTTTTCTCTACTAAACATCTATCTGTCTGCCAAAACTCATATTTTATCCTTTTCTTGGACACTTACTAGGAAAGCCCCTCCTGTATAGAAGATGGCTGACCTCTGTTTGTATATTTTACTATTGTAGTTTTTATCATATTGTACTTATTGATTTTTCTATATTCATCATTAAAATGGAACTCCACTGAAAACAAGGAAGGGCTCTAGTGTTTATAATATGAGCATTATAATAAATGCTCATAGCATTTATTCTTTCTATCAAACAACAACAACAACAATCCTTAGCAGAGTGCCTGAAAAGGAGCCAACATTAAATAAATATTGATTAAATGTCTCTTATGAAAAAAATACAACCAATTTGTGCTTTTATAAAACCTGAGAAAGAGCTATATATATACTTAAAGCTACCTATTATAGTGATATGTAGCAATTCAACTCAGCAGATTATATATTGATTACATACTATGTGCCACAGTTAAATGCTAGAACTACATAAACCAATTAGAAAATAGTGCTCCGCTTAATACACTCTCAACCTCGTGGGAGGATGACATTTGAACAGGTAATTAAAATAAATGTGTTAAATGTCATAATATAGTTATGAAAAAAGTGATACAGATATGCAAATGATGGAAAAAATTATTCTGCTCAGTGGGGCTTCCTGAAAGAGTCACCTTTGATCTGGCCTCATGAATAAGGAACAGTCACTTTACTGGGTATTTAAAAAATATTTCAGTGTATCCATCACCTGAATTCCTGAGAACCTATAGGTTTTGCAACATGGGGTCAGGCCTTGAAGACATTCTGGTTTAAGCACACTGTGAGCCAGAGGGAGCTTGTGGCCACCATCACACCGGCTCTTACTCACTTTCCCCCTGCTTATCCAATAGAATAATATCCACACAGAGGAATCCTCTGCATGTTCCAGCCTTATGGTCCTCACTCCACCCACCACTGCTCTTTGAGGTTTCCCTGGTTCTTTATCTATAAGTAAGTAGGATGGACTAAATTTCTACTAATCTTTTTGGCATCAAGGTCCAGGAAAGTATTGAATATGAAGGCTGTATCTTAAGAAACATGAATAGTTATTAGAAGTTAGTAAAAAAGTGGAGATATAAAGTTATATATAAATTATACTTATTTTTATGATTAAGAAAATCAGCCAGGTATGGTTGTTGTTAGATGCTCTCCAGTCGGTATCCGACTCATAGCAACCTTATGTACGTACAACAGGGGAAACACTATTTACAGTGCTTCTCTGCTGTTCATAGGGTTTTCAATGGGTTTTTGTGAGTGGGTTTTTGTGAGTGTGTTTCAGGTCCGCCTCCCAAGCCTGCAGCACCTGGTGTTCCCAGGCGGTCTCCTGTCCAAGTACTAACCAGGTCCAACCCAGCTTAGCTTCCGAAATCTGACAGGTTTGGATGCCACAGGGCTAAGGCTGCAGGAGGGTATGGTGGTATACACCTGTAATTCCAGCACTTGAAAGGCTAAGACAGGAAGATCAGATGTTTGAAGTCACCTTGGACTACACAGTGAGACTCTGTCAAAAAAAAAAAAAAGCAACAACAACAACAAAAACAAAAACAAAAATAAAACAACAACAACAAAATCTCCACCATATGTTTTAGTCCTTTTTATGTTGTTATAACAAAGCACCTGAGGCTTGGTAATTAATAAAAGAAAGATTTATTTGGGCTAACCACAATTCTGGTGGCTGGAGGGTCCAAATAGTATGTGCAGACCTGCTGAGGGCCTCCTAACTGTGTCATACTCTGGTGGGAAAGCAGAAAGGGAACAAATTGTGTGCAGAAGGACTGAGCATGTGACACTGCAACAATCCACTCCCATTTGAATTAACCCCATCACATGAGACCTGACCAACTCCCAGCAGACAGCACTAAACTATTCACAGGAGTGGGGACTTCATCACTTTATTACCTTCCACAAAACCTTATTTCTTAAAAGCTCTGCCACCTCAACACCACTGCACTGGATGCCAGACTTCCAGCACATGAACATTTATGGGAAAAAACAATATGGAATCTGTATCACCATAGGACAAAATTCACCAAGATGTAAGAAAAATCAGATATTAGGGACAGAGTGCCAAATATTTTTCCTTCCTATTTGCAATTATGAAAATTACTTGTGACGTGTTATACCCTACATAATGAAAATAATTTAAGAAAAAGTTTTCAATGTGCTTTAATATCCTATAAATCAATTTCATGGAATCATTTTACTAACATTTAAAAAGAAGACATTACCAACCCTCTCTGTTTACCACTCCCTCCCACTTCCCCCTACTCCTTTCTCTACCTGCCTGTTTCAACTTGTTAACTATCTCATAGGAGTGAAGAAGATAAAGCTCTATCTCCTCCCTTGCTGATGTGTGACAAATGTAGGCTAAAATTGCCCCCCTCCAGTCCTAAATCTCTTCATGGTGGAAAAGCCTTTCTACCAATTTGAGTGTATGTTCCATTTCTGAATGGGTCAGGCAGAGTGTGATAATGACATACTAGCAGGTCTTAATCTTCAGAGCTGCCTGAGCCTGCTCCTGCCTGCACCCTAGAATATTGCCTCTACATACGTCTTAGATGTGTTTCAGAATGCCCTGGACTCTAATACATAGTGAATGCTTCTACACATTCATTTATGCACAGCTTGCTTGCAGAATAAATAACCAAGACATTCTGAAATGGAAACTGAGAAGAAGAAAACAACTAGGAGATTTCCCTACAAATGTACACTCTGAAGCCTAAAGGGAATTGTATTTCCACTTATAAAGCAGGAAAAATAGGCCAGCTCACTGGAAGCATAACAGGTGTTTTCCCAGGCTAGACAAATGAAGAGGTACAATGGATTCATATAAGCAGTAAAAACTGAAATGCTGTATCTTCCTCTCCTTCAGCCAAGGTTGTAAAGTGCTGGCTTTCTCTTTTCATCTTTCCCCACTGATGGTAGAACTCCACAAGGTGAATTTAAAAAAAGAAAAAAGAAAAAAAAAAAAAGGAAAAAAGAAATGTAGTGAATATTTAAATTTAAAACACTTATTGTAGTAAAATACACATTGCCATTACTGGCCCTGGCTTCAAACATGTTTACCTCAACTTTCTTGCAACTTCCTGAAGCAGTTCTGGACGTCCTCTTTCAGGAGTGTCTTTTGTTGCATCCTCTATCATGACAGTGTTCCATGTAATTTATCACTTCTGGTATGGCAATTTCTGTCAAATAAAAATATCGTGGGGTGTCCTCAACTACTTTACTCACTGGATTTGGTTCTGGTGCAACTCTGGCTTTTCTGCAAAGTCAAAATGACCATGAAAGGTAAACAGTTTGAATGGATTCAGGACATCAAGGCAGCCATGACAGTGCATGTAAAGACACTCATGAAAGAGAACTTCCAGAATTGCTTCAGACAGTGGCAAGAACAATGGGATAAGTTTGTTCAAAGCCAGAGGGAGTGTTATGAGGGGGATTAATGTCAATGTGTCTTTTACTATACTTTTTTTAAATTTAATATTCATTGGCGCCTGCAGCTGTAGTCCTGTGGAATCCGATCCCATCAGATCTCAGAAGCTAAGCAGGGTCGGGCCTGGTTAGTACCTAGATAGGAGACTGCCTGGGAACACCAGAAGCTGTAGGCTTGGGAGAAAGACCTGGGAACCTCCTCCCAAAAATCAATCTGCCATTGAAAACCCTATGAACAGCAGAGAAGCACTGACAATAGTGTTTCCCTTGTTGTACAAAGGGTTGCTATGAGTCAGATACCGACTCGATGGCACCTAACAATAACAATATTCATTGTATTTTTGTCACCCCATTTGTATGTATATGGTGTGATCAGGTTAAGCATATTTGTATCTTCAAACATTTATCACTTCTTTCTGGTGCAAACATTCAAAATCCTTTATTGTAGCTTTTTGAGTTATACAGCTCACCATTGCTCCATATAGCCACCCTACTGTGCATAGCACCCTAGCATCTCTTACTCCTCTCCAGCTGTGACTTACTACTCATTGACCAACATGTCCCCATCCTTCCCTTCTAAAAATGATTTTTACAACTACTTATTTCTACAAAAGAATGCTGATGTAAATTCCATAGGTAATTTTGATGAAGACTATTTTAGATTCTGTTTTCCTAATGTGTCTTTTTCTTCTGTGTGACTCACTAGTTTCCCTCCCTTATATAGGAAACTTTCTTTTCCTATAAAATTTGTTCTTAGATATTTTCTCATATTTTATCACTGATTAGTGTTATATAGAGAATGATAGTGCTTTCTGGGTTTGATTTATAACCTAACACCATATTGAAATTTCTTATTGTGGTTAATACTTTTATCAATTTACACCGTTTGCTTTCCATGGCCAAAATCAGTGCAGAAAATGAATCTTCATTTCTTTACAATGATAAATATACTTCTACTTTGTCATAATTTGCAAATTGGATTGGTTAGACTTTCCAGAAAACTCTCTAAGATTGGTTTGTACATATGATTTAATGGAAATGTTCAAACATTAAAGTGATGTTTTTGATATTATCATAACTATTTTTATTATTATGATTCTAGAGTAGCATTCATTATGTAAAATATCATCCTAATCTCTGTATTCTTAGTACCTAGTTCTTAATATCCTTCTGGTAGAAATGGTCATTTTACTTTTTGCTCTGTTCAGGCTTTTCATCATAAAACCAGATAACTGTATTTGTTTTCTCCTCATTCCAGTAAATATCAGATTACCAAAGTTAACCATCTTTAAATTTCTTATTTGTTGGGTAAACATTACTTGGATATGGTATTTTCTTGTTTAAATGTATTATTAAGATCATTTCAAACATTTTGTATAAAAATTTGCCTCTAAAGAAATGAGAAAGTATTTTATACTTTCACAACTGAACTTTTTTGGGGTTTATTTACAGTGCTGTTCTTGTTAGGTGCCATTGAGTTATTGTGCAACTCAGATCGAAAATAGCTAGAAGAGGCAAAACACTATTGTCAGTGCTTCTCTGCTATTCATAGATTTTTGAATGGCAGCCTGGTGTTTTGTGGGGAGTGGGTTGCCAGGTCTCTCTCCCAAACCTATAGCCCCTGGTGTTCCAAGGCCATCTCCCATCCAATTACTAACCAGGCCTGACCCTGCCTACCTTCCAAGATCTAACAGGCTCTGATGCCATAGTGGTACAGCTGCAAGCTTCATTTACAGTGTTAGGTATTGACAAGAGGTATTTTATGCTTTCCTATTTTGTGTTTTCTGCTATTTTGTTGTTATTGTTGTTGTTACATTAGTTCCGTAAAATGAACTGAGAAGCACTCCTTTTTATGTAACCTATAATGCCTTAGAGTGGCTGGGATTTAGCTCAGTTGGTAGAGCACTGCGCTGCAGTCTCTGAGGTCCCAAGTTCAATTCTCAGCACTGCAAAAATGGGAAAAGGACCTGGCAATCCTCTCCCAAGGCAATCCTGAAACAGCCATTGAAAACGCTATGAAGGCCGCTATAAGTAGGATACCGACTCGACAGCACCTAAAAACAACAACAATATAATGCCTTAGAAGTACTGAAATCTTTAGTCTTCAAAGCTTTAAACAATTTTGTTTGAAATAAATATTGTAATTATCCAATTAAGAACAAAACAGTAATATTTTGAAAGGCTTAAAAATGTCCCTAATAAAATAAAAAGAAAATGAGGAACTAATTGTTCACCCTACCCTTTCAAAATATAAAATAATTCTGGATTAATATAATCAAAGTACTTTGTGCACACAGTAGCATCAATAGTTAAAAGAAGTGCCAGCCAGGTATGGTGGCGCATGCCTGTAATCCAAGTGACTCAGGACGCAGAGGCAGGAGGATCATAAGTTTGAGACCAGAGGCAGTTTGTATAATTTAGCGAGACCCTGTTTCAAACAGTAAAAAAATGGGCTGCATGTACAGCTCAGTGGTACAGCACTTGCAAACTATGCAAGTGCGAGGCCCTGTGTTCAAACCCCGGTACCATAAATATGCCAAGGTGGCATAAATGAAGGGGTGACCCACATCAGGAGCAACATTGGAGGCTAAAGCCAGAACAGTTCACAGGCTTGTAAAGTCTGAAGCTGCAGAAGCTTTGAAAGGGACTTGCCAGTTAAAACTCCAAAAAGTTAGATAATTAATAATCATAAAATAAAGAATAAATATGCTTTACAAAGATAGGCATAACATTTTATAAAGGGTCCACAGAATAAAATGAAGTTTATACTCAATTTCAAAAATTCTAGACTATCTTCACTACATCCATTATTGCAATGACATAAATTAGAAATCAACAATTAAATGAACTAATTTTTTTCATTATTCCATAGCTTAAAGAGAACTGTAATAGAAATGATGAAATGTTCATCTCTAAATGGTAGCATTATTAATATATTCAAAGCCTTGTGACCAGTAGCTAAAGCAGTGCATAGAGAGAATTTCTAGCATTAAATTTAGTAAGAGGAAAAAGGAAATATATAGCATTTGAAAAATCAACTCAAGAAGATTGAAAGAGTCACTTTCATCATCCATTTTATCTCTTCTTCAAAAAAAATAAGAAACAGGTAGGACAGTGCAATACAGAATAACAAAAATCAATAATAGAAATGATGCACAAAATGGAAAGACAGATCTTGATAAAGATGCTTAAGAAAATATACAAACATCTAGTAAAGTTAAATAAACAGACCTGAAATGAACACAATGCTGTGAGTGAAAGAGAAATCCAAGTCAACACTGAAGAAACATCTCTAGAATGATAAACACATGTGTGTCAAAAATTTTAAACAGATTACTAGAATTTTTGTTGTTGTTGTTAGGTGTCATCAAGTCAGTATCAGACTCAAGGCGACCCTATGTACAACAGGTGAAACACTATTGTCAGTGCTTCTCTACTACTCATAGGGTTTTCAATGGCAGATTGATTTTTGTGAGTGGGTTGCTGTGTCTGTCTCCCAAGCAAGCCTACAGTATCTGGTGTTCCTAGGCAGTCTCCCATCCAAGTAGTAAGCAAGTACTAACCAAGTACTAAGACCCTGCTTAGCTTCTGAGAGCTGACAGGATTGGATTAGCTCTATGGCTGTAGGCATATGCGCTAATACACACACAAAGAAAAAGAAAAGTCACTATAGTCAAATACTATTCTATTGAATATAAATAAATAAAATTGATCCAAGTGCAGAAAAATGGCCACCTTATTTCATGAACAAATATAGTTGATGTCAAAAGAGGATAGTAATATAAATACAATGGATAGTTTCATTATAATGAAATTTTAATTACCATATAAAAACATTAACAAATGTCAAAAATAAAATATTAACAAATGAAATTCAGTAGTATGTTAAAATATTATGACCAAGTTGGATTTATATTAGAAGTAGTATGATATAATAGTGGGAAATATCAATATAATGCACCCTACTAAGATTTAGTTTGCAGCCGTACCACTGTGGCATCCTATCCCATCAGATCTTGAAGCTAAGGAGGGTCAGGCCTGGTTAGCACTTGAATGGGAGACTACTTGGGAACACCAGGTGCTGTAGGCTTGGGAGAAGGACCTGGCAACCCACTCCCAAGAAAACAATCAGCTATTGAAAACCTTATGATAGCAGAGAAGCACTAACAAAACTGTTTCATTTGTTGCATATAGGGTGGCTATGAGTCAGACACTGACTACATGGCGCCTAACAACAACAATAGTTAAGATTTAAGGGAAATAAGAATGATGATCACAGAAAAAAAAGAGTGTGAAGATACTGAAAAAATTAGTTGATGAGACAAATGTGTGTATATATAGAGAGATACATATACATATATACATATATACATATATGTATATATATGTGTGTGTATGTATATGTGTGTGTATGTGTGTGTGTGTGTGTGTGTATATATATATATATATATATATATATATATATATATATATGTATATACTGCAGCCATAGCCCTGTGGAATCCGATCCCGTCAGATCTCAGAAGCTAAGCAGGGTCGGACCTGGTTAGTACCTGGATGGGAGACCGCCGGGAACACCAGGTGCTGCAGGCTTGGGAGGACCTGGCAACCCCCTCCCAAAAAGCAATCTGCCATTGAAAACCCTATGAACAACAGAGAAGCACTGACAATAGTGTTTACCCTGTTGTACAGAGGGTTGCTATGAGTCAGATACCGACTGGACGGCACCTAACAACAACAATACAAACAAATTATTTTGGCTACCTGTATTACACCATAAGCTCAAAGTCCATCACAGAACCAAATGTAAGATTAAGTTGGACTTAATCAAATTAAACATGTGTACTTCAAACAATACTATCAGACTAGAAGTGGCTCCTAAATGTCCTAGGGTTTATTTGTAATATAGGTAATTTGCATTTGAATTAAAATTCAATGTTTAAATAATGTCTGCATGTATTTAATTACTGATCAAATACATAAAACGTAAGTGAACAAGTAACCTCAGGTCTTTTGGTAACTTCCATTACATCGTACTGTTTACAAATATAATTCTACAATTTCATTCCCTGTGCTGGGGTTTAGCTCAGTTGGTAGAGCGCTGCTCTGTACTCTCTGATGCCCTGGGTTCAATCCCCAGCACCACAAAAATGACAGAAGGACCTGCCAGCCCACTCTGGAAAACAATCCCAAAACAATCAACCATTGAAATGAATAGCAGAAAAGTACTGACATACTGCTGGGTATGGAGCAACATCAGGGAGTGTTTCATTCTGTTGTACAGAGGGTTGCTCTGAGTCTGACCCAACTTAATAGCACCTAACAACAACAACATATACATAGTAAAACTCCTTTGAAAGTTTTATGAAACCTGAGTTCCTATATGAAATTATATAGAGGCGAGAAGTAGGAAGAGACAGAGCGCTGAGGAAAATGTCAGCTCAATCTGACAGGGAAAGAAAAGTCCTGTGGTCTTCACTTAGAGGGCACCTGAGTCCATGAGTGTGAGAGAAGTATACACATTCCTGTACAGGCCCAGGAGAAGTGTATCAAGGAAGACAGCCACTATCAGGCAGTGCAGGAACTGCAAATGCCCTGCTCAGCAATTCCTGTTAATTATTCAAGCATAGAATTCTCATGCTTGAAGAAGCGAAAAAAGAAAGAAGAAAGAAAGAGAAAGAAAGAAAGAGGAAGAAAGAAAGAAGGGAAGAAAAAAGGAAGAAAAAGCAAAAAGAAAACTAAAAACATCCATATTAAGCCTAACTACTATTGTTGTGAATACTTAAAACTATTAAATTTAGAGTTGAATTTTGTGTAGGCAGAGGGAAATGGGTATCAGGAAGGGACTAGAGTTTGGGCAATGCGGTCATGAAAAAGGTAAAGCAAGATGAGCCACATTTCATTTGGAAACCTGAACTCAGGTATGAGAGTAGATAGTTGACAGAACCAGGTCAGCATATCTGGCTGAGGTCTAATGGGCCATGGCATGATGTGTTCATGGCAAAAGCAAAACTCCAACTCCTTTGTACAGGGAGAATTTCCAGATATGGCCTGGGTGAATGATGTCTTCCAAAATCTCTTTCGACAGGTCAAGCATTCAATATAGTTTGCACTCTTGAAAGAGAGTGCATGGGAGGAAGGTTACAAAAAACTCTGCACAATAAAATATTTAAAATGTGAGGTCAAAAGAACCGCTCAAAGAATAATTTCCCACGTATCTTTATCGGAACTGCCTTGCCAAATCATCTTACACGCTCAATTCTTTGGAGCCTGCTCTGCATCTCAGGGTGAGCTGACTTTTCTTGACCTCCTCCTGCCACAGTGGAAAAGGAGTGGGGAAATGGTGTACAACTTAGAGAATAAAGAAGTTCTGAAGACATTTCTCACTGAGCTCTAAAAATATTCTCTGTTAAACTAGCACATTTCCTCACATTCTATTTCCCTTCTCCCTTCTTCCCCATCAAAGCCACACTTCATCAGCAGAATCACTTGCTAAAAAACTGGCAGCTAACCCTAGGAATGCTAGGTAACCCATTAGCTGGAGCCAGAGGATTTATTAAATATCTGTCATTTTAACTTTGTTCTGTGGTTCTCAACATGTCAGACTTAAGGGAAAAAATAGAGTAGTGGAATTTTAGGCTAGACAAGAATAATGAATAATATAATGTTGTGGAAGTACAGCATACCTGGCTTGATATCTTCCATGAAATTTCAGTTGACTTGTAAAGCCTGACTCCAAATACCAAACATCAGCCCTGATATACCATTAAGAATGTACCATTCCACAAACGCCTTGAAAGCATGAAGGCTGTTATTTTTCACTTTCCTTTCCACTGTCTAACCTTAAATAAGAAAATCAAATTTTCATTAGCTGTGAATTTTAACAATGTTAGAAAAAAGTGCAGATGATAACAAACCTATCAAAGACAAAGTAAAAATAAATAGTAACTTGCCTATAGCCTAGGGAAGCAGTGTGAATACTTCAAATGTTTACTTTAAAATCATTACTTATATATTATAAATCAGTATATGCTACTATGTTAACAAATTAGCATACAATGAATGCCAAATTATCATTATTGAAGTATAAGTTGGTTTTACCCTTCTGAAAAGCTATTTAGAAATAGTCACTAAAAATATCTGTACCCATCTATCTATCTTCTTAAATATCAAAAATATTTCACAAAGAAATAATAGGTGTCAGGCATGAATGCGCATGACAGCAATCCCAAGTGATTTGGGAAGCTGAGGAAGGAGGATTGCAAGTTTGAGACCAGAGGCAGCTAGCGCAAATTGGAGAGACCCCGACTCCAAATAAAAAAATAAGAAATGGGGTTGGGGGCACAGTCCAGTGGTCACACAATTGCAGTCCCTGGGTACAACCCCCAAGTATAAAAAAAAAAAAAAGGAAAGAAAAGAAAAAGAAAAAAAAGGAGATTCTCACAGCAATTTGTTGTTATTGTTAGGTGCGGTCGAGTCGGTATCCGACTCATAGCGACCCTCTGTACAACAGGGGAAACACTATTGTCAGTGCTTCTCTGCTGTTCATAGGGTTTTCAATGGCAGATTGATTTTTGGGAGGGGCTTGCCAGGTCTTTCTCCCAAGCCTACAGCTTCTGGTATTCCCAGGCGGTCTCCCATCCAGGTACTAACCAGGCCCGACCCTGCTTAGCTTCCAAGATCTGACGGGATCAGATGCCACAGGGCTACAGCTGCAGGCCACAGCAATTTAGCAATATTTATAATAACAAAACATTCATAATCTATTTTTAAAAACCTAAGCAAAATAGTATGATTATATTATTTTATAAGTTCATACATCTATCCACATAATAATAAATATTGTTGTTGTTAGGCACTGTTGAGTCAGGTCTGACTCATAGGGACCCCGTGAGAAACAGAATGAAACACTCCCGGACATTGCCATGACTGGCACTATGTCAGTGCTTCTCTGCTATTCATAGGGTTTTCAATGACTGAATGTTTTGGGAGTGGGCTGCCAGGTTCTTCTTCCATTTTTGTGGGGCTAGGGATTGAATCTGGGGTGTCAGAAAGTACAGAGCACCACTCCAACAGAGCTAAACAATTAACAATATTAATAATTTCCAATATTAACAATTAATATTGGAAACACACAAAATGTTAAGTGTGCTCATTGCTGTGGGGTAAGATTTTACACTGTTTATTTTATTCTTTATGACTTTTAATTGTTTCAAATATTATTTTTAATGACCATGAACAAAATCTATAATCAAAAACCAAACAGAAAATGCACTATACAGATGATGAAAGGATATTTAAGTGAGCTTCAAAGATACTGTTTTATTTCTTGAGTGGTTGGTATCTGGGTGTTTGTTTTTACTATGATATATATATATATATATATATATATATATAGATATATATATATATATATATATATATATAGAGAGAGAGAGAGAGAGAGAGAGAGAGAAATGGGACCTTGTTATGTAGCCCAGGCTGATACAGAATTTGCTATATAGCCCAGCCTAACCTTGAACTCAAGATCTTCCTACCTTAGACTTCCTTGACCAAGGATGATAATTTTTATGATTTACATGCATTCTTTGGCATGTGTGAGATAATTTATAATGCTTTTGGGGAAAAGTCATGTCAAGAAAGTCATCATTCTTTTCGTATTTTAGAAAAATTCTTGCAAAAATAGAAAAAAAGCCCTTAAATATTCAAATTAATATATTCTTATTTTAAAATACTACATGTTATTTAAAAGTATAAATGATATAATCTGTCAAATCAAAACCAGTAGTAAAATGAAGAATAAACAAGAATGGCTGCTCTCTTCACTCACTTATCACATTGATCAGGAATCAGTTGCAATTTCAAGGAAATGCATGTGAGAAAAGGGAAAGCATAGCTGCTAAAAAAGATAAAGAAAAAATTGTCATTATGGAAGGTGTTGGTAATATATATCTTAGAAATTTAAGAGAATTGATTGAAAAATTCTTACAAAAAAAAAAAAAACAGCCAGAAAATGTAATAAATTGTTTGGTTTAAAATTCATTATCATAACATTGGAAGCCTTTTTGTATATCAAGAATAACCAGTTCGAAATTGTGATGCAAAGAGATACATATGTTGATATTCAAGCATGGTCATGATAAATAACAATAATTTTTCTGGGTTTCCTGGATGGCATAGACAACAACTTCAACTACTTCTCCTCCTCCTCCTAGTTCTCCTCTGCCTCTTCCTCCTCCTCCTACCTCCCTTTCTCTGTCTTTGAAATAGGATCTCAGGATGTAGCTAAAGCTAGTCTCAAACTCAAGATCCTACTACCCTAGCCTCTAAAGTGTTGGGATTATGGGCATGAGTCACCACATTCAGCTTTTGCATAGACTTTGGATAAGGAAAGGAGAAAAGTAAATGCAAATAATCTTTTTGGCTCCTGGAAATTCCAGAGTCAGACAGAAGGAAGAAAATTTTTAAACATGTAGATAATAAAGTAGCAATTTTTATTCACTTTGAGTTAAATAAGAGGTGATTTCCCTTCTGTACTACATCTACCAAATTAGAATTCCACATTATATTTACCTTGCGCATTTGCTGTTTACTTACTTTTATACTATAGAAAATTTCGATCACATGCAAATTAGACAGACTATCTCATTGGAGAAAAACCCTATGAGTCTAAAACATGTGGTAAAGCACTTAGTAATTATAGTTCCTTCTAGTCTATACAAGAACTCATCCTAGAGAGAAACCCTATGCATGGAAGGCATGTGGGAAAGCCTTCAGTTGCACAGTTCCTTTCAAAGACATGAAAGATTTCACAATTGAGACAAACCATTTGAATGTTTAGAATGTTGGAAAGCACCTAGGAGATGTGGTGCACACCTGTAAACTCAGCAATTTAGGAGGCTGAAACAGGAGTATGGCAAGTTTGAAGCCAGAAGTTGCCAACATAAACTGGCAAGAACCCATCCATCTGAAAATGAGAAATGAAAATGGGGGGAAGGGGGGTGTAAGAGTTTGGCTCTGTAGTAGAACACTTGCCTAGTATGGAAGCCCTGGGTTCAACACCTTAGTCCTGCAAAATATAAATAAATGAATGAATGAGTTAATGTGAGAAAATATTCAGCTGTTCCAGTACCTCTACAAAACATGAAAGGACACACACTGGAGCAAAACCCTATGAGTGTACAATGTGTGGTAAAGCCTTCAGTAGTTCCAGTAACTTGAATATATGGAGGAGCTCATGTTGAGGGGAAAACAGCACAAATACAGTAAGTATACGAAAAACTTCATTGGTCATAGTTCCTTCAAAAGCATGAAAGAATCCAGAAAGAAACCCTATGGAAAAAATGTGGGAAAATTTTCATTGGCTATATTTCTAGCACACTTGAGGATGGCCAGTGGGAGAAGCCATATAAAAGCCAGGGGGGCAATGCCTTTTGTTGTCCCACTTCAGTTCAAAGCCACAGAACACACAGTGGAGAGAATTTAAGGAGTAGAATACAACTGGTGTGAAGAAGACTTCAATTGGCTCATATTATTACAACTTGTAAGAATGCACACTAGGGGGTAGGAATATAGCTCTGTAGTACAGCACTTATGTAGGAAGAACAAACCCATTGGTTCAATCCCCCACACTGGGGGAAAATGCACATGGGATTAAAAATTTGACAATGTGAAAAACAGAAGAAAGTTTTCAACTTTATCAATTACTTTAAAGTCTTGGGAAAATTCCCAATTTAGAGAAATTATATAAATCAAAGAAACACAAAAAGCCTGATGCAAATTAATACATATATAATGTCAGACATGCAAAGAGCTGGAGATAGGAAAACAAAAAGGACGAACAGACACTGTTTTTCTCTATCTTAAAGAATAGAAGAAAAACTTCAAGCCTCAGGTAGCAATAGTGAAGGATTCTACAGGGAAAATATTAAATGATGCAGAAACATCAAAAGATGGAAGGAATACACAGAGTCATTATACCAAAAAGAATTGGTGGATGACCAACCATTTCAAGAGGTTGCATATAATCAGGAACGAATGGCATTAAAGGACCAAGTGGAAGCAGTCTTGAAGGAACTTGTGAAACAAAAGGCTCCAGAAATTGATGGAATACCAACAGAGACGCTTCAACAAACAGATGCAGTACTCGAAGAACTCACTTGTATACTCAGAGATTTGGAAAAGAGCTATCTAGCCAGCTGACTGGAGGAGATCCATATTTGTGCTTATTCCCAAGAAAGGAGATTCAACCAAATGCAGAAATTATCAAATGATATCATTAATATCTCATGCAAGTAAACTTTGCTAAAGATCATTCAAGAGCAACTGCAGCGGCACATAACCAGGGAACTGCTGGAAAACCAAGCCAGATTCAGAAGAGGGTGTGGCACCAGGGACATAATTGCTGATGTCATATGGATATTAACTGAAAACAGAGAAATCAGAAAGATGTCCATTGCCATTGTTGTTGTTAGGTGCCATCAATTCATAGTGACTCTATGAACAACAGAAGGAAACACTCCCCAATACTGTGACATGCCTGGCACTATGTGCTTTTCTGCTATTCATAGCATTTTTCAATGGCTAATCATTGTCGGGATTGTTTCAGGAGTAGGCTGCCACATCCAGAAAGATATCTAGCTATGTTTTATTGACTATGCAAAGGCACTTCACTGTGTGGATCACAACAAATTATGGATAATATTGTGAAGAATAGGAATACCACAGCCTTAATAGTACTCATGAGGAATCTGTACGTGGACCAGATGGCAGTCGTTCAAACAGAACAAGGAAACACTACCTGGTTTAAAGTCAGGAAAGGTGTGTGTCAGGGTTGTGTCCTTTCATCATACCTCTTCAATTTCTATGCTGACCAAATAATCTGAGAAGCTGGTCTTTATGAAAAAGAATGTGGCATCATGATCAAAGGAAGACTCATTAACAACCTGTGTTATTCAGAAGATATTACTTTGCTTGCTGAAACTCGTGAAGATTTGAAATATTTGCTGATGAATATCAAAGAACACAGCCTTCAGTATGGATTGTCTCTCAACATCAAGAAAACAAAAGTCATTACAATTGGGTCAGTATGCAACTCCATGATAAATGTCGGAAAGATTCAGGTAGTCCAAGATTTTGTTTTACTTGGTTTTACAATCAACACCCACAGAAACAGCAGTCAAGGAAACAAGACACATTGCATTGGGAAAAGCTGTTGCGAAAGATCTCTTTAAAGTATTGAAAATTAAAGATGTCATATTAGTGGGGGAGAGGCATACAAGAGGGTAAGGGGGAACCTATATGAATAATATACATCAAAATGCATATATATAAATGCCACAATGAAAAGCATGTCAGAATGAATAACATTAAGGTATACATTAAAAATGTCCAATTTAAAAAAAAGAAAAAAAAAGATGTCACATTAAAGACAAAAGTGTGTCTGACTGATGGCATGGAATTTTCAGTCAGATCAGATGCTTATCAAAGTTGGATGTTGAATAAGGGAGCAAGAAGAACAACTGATGCTTTTGACTTATGGTGCTGGAGACAAATACTGAATATACCATGGACTGCCCAAAGAATCCTCATCCTAGAAGAAGTGCAGAGTGCTCCTTGGAAGCAAGGATAGCTAGACTTCATCTTACATATTTTGAATTTGTTGTCAGGAGGGACCAATCCCTGGAGAAAGACATCATGTTTGGGAGAGTGGCAAGTCAATGAAAAAAAGGAAGACTCTCAACTAGATGGATTGACACAGTGGCTGCAATAGTAGGCTTAAAAATGAAAATGACCATGTGCCTAGAACAGTGTCAAGGAGTGTTTCATTCTGTTGTTTACAGAGTGAGATAATCCTCTGAATATTTTTCAAGGATCAATGTAGGAGTTGAGTAGGCAGTATGTTCTTTTCAAGTCACTTAAAATATTCAAGTGACTCTAAAATGTATGGGATCCACAAGTGAATTGAAATGTATTTCTAATATGCAGGTCTCAAATCTGGTGGCTCAGTGGGCCACTGAAAAATCAGTCTTTGTTCATTGTTTGGGTTTTCTTACTGGCCTCATGTGGCACTTCTGGATTTCCCTTACCCATTCTCTGTATTCCAATCAAGACTGTGTGCCAATCAAGACTGTTCTCTAAAACACTTGACTTCCCTGTCTTCAGAGCTATAGGTTTCCACTGATTTCTTCACCAGCCCCATGTGAACTATTCAGCCTCACTTGTGATTATTAGCAAATTTGTTAGCAGCTACAGAGATAGGAAAGCTGAAGGCCATTTCTTCTGAGGATTTCTCTTTAAATTTTATCTGCCTCTTTCTGTAGCCCAGCTGGCCTGGGGTACTATTTGTTCTGAGGATTTTTTCCTTCATCCTCTTGTCACTGGCTGACTGAAAGCAGTGGCATTATCTGGGGTCTGACATCTGCCAGCATCTCGGGAAGCTCTTAGATTCTAGCTATCTGCTATATTTCATTTCTAATTTCTGACATTAACTGAGCATGCCCAGTAGTGTTTACCTTAGATTGAGCATGATCAGAAATTGTATAGGCCCCAAAGTCCCTCCCTACCCTATGTGAATATGTATGTTGTTGTTAGGTTCCCTCCAGTCAGTGTCAGACTTATAGCGACCATAGGTAAAACAGGCGAAACAGTATTGTTAGTGTTTATCTGCTATTCATAGGGTTTTCAATGGCTGATTATTTTCTGGGGGTGGGTTGCCAGGTCCTTCTCCTAAGCCTACAGCACCTGGTGTTCCCAAGTGGTCTCCCATTCAAGTACTAACCAAGTCCGACCCTGCTTAGCTTCTGAGATCTAAAACCACAGTGGTATGGCTGCAGGTGTGACTATGTGTAGGCTCTCCACAAAAAATCCCCATACTTCCTTTGTTCAGGGAGAGAGCATTGCTTTAGAAGGGATTACCATGCTGCTTCTTGCCTGTACAGTAAGTAAATCTTTCTCCACTCTTTTAGATCTTGGCTGAGTTCATTTTGGCTTTGCATTCACCAAGATGCAAACTCATTATAGTCCATTAAAGGACTTCCCCACAAACCCAAATGTATTAGTCAGGGTGCCAATTTGGACTATCATGCTTGGGAATATTCTCTGATGCCCTGCCTGCTCTCCTGTATAGACTTAATTTATACAAAATCTGATCTGTATAGTGAATAGCTGGTTCTTTATGATAATTACTATGTTCCACCTTGTATGACAGCTACAATGATGCCATCAAAAACAACTGGATGAGAGTTTTCCCTGCTATATTGTGAAGTGACTGCTTTTGCCCTATCTTTAGTGTCAGAAAGTTTCTGTAAGTTTCCTGTTCCTCACAGCTGTATGTAATCACTCAATTCATTTTCAATCATGTTTTATTCTCTGTGGTTAAAAAGTATGTGTTTTTCTCAAACCAGTTTTATATGTGTTTCTTAGAAATAGTCTGATATATTTTCAAAGAGTTATATACTAAAAAGTTAGACTAGTAAAATAAATTTCCATGTACTTTCTAACTCTACCTAGATTTTCTCCTCTAGAATTATTTTGAGGTAATTTCCAGATATTAAATTATTATATCTGTACTTATTTCTGTACTTATTTCAGTAAAAGAACTCTTTCGTTAACATAATCCCCAGAATGCTATCAAGCATTTAAAAAAAATCCCTCTATGTCATTGAAGGGGCTGGGATTTAGCTCACTTGTTAAAATGCTGCTCTGTAGTCTCTGAGATCCTGAGCTTGATTCCCAGCACCACAAAAATGGGAGAAGGACATGGCAATCCAATCCCAAGGCAATACTGAAACAGTCAGCCATTGAAAACCCTATGAGGATCGCCATGAGTCGGACACAACTCGATGGCACCTAACAACAAAGAACAATGTCATTGAAAAATCTAGTTAACATCTCCAATTGATATCTGTCACATTTGAATCAGAATATAACAAATAAAAATGCTTTCATTAATAATAAAGTCCTCACATCTCTTTTAATCTACAGGTATTTGTCTCCATTATTTTTCATTCTTTTGCAATTTCACTTTTTTGGAAAAATAGATTTTTTACTGTAGAGAGTATAGAATGATTTTATCATCAGTGAGTTTTTCTTTTTTTTTTTTTACTGGACATTTTTAATGTACACCTTAATGTGATTCATTCTGACATGCTTTTCAATGAGTTTTTCTCTAAATTAGTGGCTGAGTTTAGAGGTTTGACCTAGCTCAGCTCTGATGTTTTTCAAGGGGGTAAACAGATTTCATGTCCATAGGCAGTGCTGTGCTCCTCCATTGAGGCCAGCAGACCATATAGTTATCCCTCTTTTTGAGATACCAATTGCTATTGAAGAGTGATACTTAAACTAATTCATTAAGTATGATGTAAAGATGATAATTCAATTCCATTATTTTTCTTCATGTGTTACCAGGGATGTTTCCATAAATATGAACTTCTCCTTGGGCTGGGGTGTAGCTCAGTGGTACAGTGTTTTCCTACTGTGTGTGAAGCCTTGGGTTTAAACTCCAACACCACAAAACTAAAACTAAAATAAAATAAAATCTCCCTCAAATTCTATTCGGTTATCCAGTGGCATATTTTTAATAGGAAAAAATAGACAAATTCTTTATTCTCTCCAATCATATTTAATAGTTTCTATAATTTGACTTTCTATCATCCTCTCAAACTGACCAATTCATTTTTTTAAATTTATATTTCATGACATTGCTTTCTAAAGTCTAGTGGGTTATGTCCATAATTCTTAATATTCTTAATATGAATTTAATAGATTATTCATGTTATGTGTTTTGCTTTTTCCTTTTAACATGCTGTATTTGCCCAGAATTATTTGTTGAAGCAAAGCATAACTATAAATTATAAAAATTATAAATTCATCAAAGTAGATTTAAGAAACCAACCAATGTTAAAAACTTTTTCAATATTTACTTATTAAAAGTAATGACGTAATAAAAATTATTTAACACAAGCATTTTTGATCTTTTCTCACGGGTTTTTCTGTTTGTTTGTTTGGTGGGTTTTTTTTTTTGGGGGGGGGCAGAGCTTGGACATTAAACCCAGTGCCTTGTGTATACTTTACAAGTGTTGTACCACTAGGGCTGCATTCTCAGCTCATAGCCTTTTATTTTTATTTTGAAATAAGGTCTTGCTAAGTTATACAGGCCTCTGCTGGTCTTGAACTCCGATTATCTTACTGCTTCAGCCTCTGGAGTTGCTAGGATTATAGGCATGTAACCCCATTCCTACCTCATGATTTTTTTCTTAATAAACTAGGGAAAGTTTTTGTTGTTGTTGTTTTAAATCAAATAGTAAAAGTAATTTACACCAAATGCTGGGTAAAACAATGGCTTTTCCCTTTAAAATAAAAGTTTGTGGCATTTGAAACTATTCTTTGTAATGCTTAGAGAGTCCATACTTCCCCTATCACACCAATATGCTATTTTAATTATTATAAAATGTAACATATGAACACAATATATCTCCTAGTTAATGCAAATTTTGGTTACTCAAATGGATATCTTTTACTCAAGCTTAGATATAATTCTGGTTTCTCTTTTCTGCAGAAATGTCTATGAACACTCAAGACACTAATGTGCCCTGTCTTAGTCTATTTTCTGTTATTATAAGAGAATATCTGAGACTGGGTAATTAATAAAGAAAAGAAGTTTGTTTGGGCTCATGGTTCTGAAGTCTGGGAAGTCCAACATTAGGCATTAGCATCTACCCAGCCTAATGGCAGTAAACAGAAAAAGTAGGCACATGTGGAGGAGACGTGTGTGTATTTACATGTGTATGTACCTTTGAGAAACAGATGCTTGGCTCATCTTGTAATGACTACTGTGAAGGCAACAAATTCAACCCTTCAAGTGTAAGATCTCATTCCTGCTACATAAGCCTCACTTAGTCTATTTATGAGCACAGATCACTGGTGACCTCAAACACCTATTAAAGTGTTCACCACCTCTCAACACATAGATTGGGCCAAGCCTCCCCACAACTTTTAGTGGGAACAAATCAAACCATAGCATCTATTTTCAAGTTATTAATAAAGAAATTTTAGGTTCCCCAGTCAAAAGTTACTCTCTGACACATTGTGACATGACTTTCTCCAGAAACGTTCTCTGTTTCTTCAAGAGTCTTCCAATAGAGGCAATTGTGGAGAAACCAGTTATGCAGTTCCCAGATTAGGTACTGAGAGGAGCAAACCAAAGTAACAGGGTCATTAATCAGAGTAGGAATAACTGGCCAGTCAAAAACATTATGTATTTATTTCCTTAAAGTGTATAAATAGTGAATACCTTTTCCTAGATCTCTGTCTCTACACGTCTCATACTATAAAGTTCCTCTGTGATGCAATGCAGTTTTATCCATGATCAATGTAGGATCAGAATAAATGCATTGGTGCTGACATGCAATGCTCAGTGCCTATGCATGGATCTATCTGGGGCAGACTGACTCTTGCTTCACATTGTAACTTCCTTGGATGGAGTTACCCTCTAGTTCATCTGGTCAGTTATTGTCCCAATAAGGGGCAAATGGTAGAGTCAAACGGGATGCATAGACTGTCCAATAAAGACACTATTAGCAAAGGTCTTGTGCACCTTCAGGGAAAATGATAAGGAATGTTCCAGTATCTCAGGGCTAGTGAAGCATACAGTGTTCCTCTGCTATACATAGGGTTTTCAATGGCTAATTGCCTTGGAGGGCTGGGCTTTAGCTCAGTTGGTAGAGCATCACTCTGCAGTCTCTCAGGTCCCTAGTTCAATTCCCAGAACTGCAAAAATGGGAGAAGGATGTGGCAATCCCCTCCCAAGGCAATCCCGAAACAATCTGCCATTGAAAATCCTATGAGGGTCGCTATGAGTTGGACATGACTCGACGGCACCTAACAACAACAACAACAACAACAACAATTACCTTGGAAGCAGGCTACCAGTTCCTTCTCCCTAGTCTGTGTTAGTCAGGAAACTCAGATGAAACCTGTCTACAATTGTGGCCCTGCTGGTATCTGAAATACTGTTGGCATAGCTTTCAGCATCACAGCAATACACAAGTACCCACAAGTATGGCAACCTGACAGACAAGTGAAGGACAGAAAAATATTCAAGCCCCCAGTGCCAATAGTGAAGGATTCTACAAGGAATATATTAAATGACACAGAAAACATCAAAGGAAGATGGAAAGAATACACAGAGTCATTACACCAAAATGAATCTGTAGACAATCATGCATTTCAAGAAAGTGCATATGATCAGGAACCAACAGTACTGAAGGAAGAAGTGGAAGTTGCCTTGAAGGAACTGCCAAAACACAAGAGTTCAGGAATTGATGGAATGTCAATTGAGATGTTTCAATAAACAGGTGCAGCACAGGAGGTGCTCACCTACTTGTGCCAAGAGATTTGGAAGACAACCACCTGGTCAACTGAGTACTCAAAGAATGTGGGGTAGGTCACGAAGACATTAGAAACAGCTTATAGGGCCTGCAGTTACTAAGACTGTAACAATTGGATTGGGAAATAAAAATACGGATAATAGGAGATTATAGTCCCATTAAATAAAAGAAGAATGAGTTCAGGCTGATGTAAATAAAGCATAAATAAATATGTTGGGGAGTAAGATAAAGTAGAAGAAACAATCAATAGAGCCTGAAGAAAGCCACACAAGAGGTGCTGTAGCATTAGGGATGCAGCTTTCCAGGGAACCCAGAATGGAGAGAGCTGGAAGGCAAGAATCGCCCAGTGTCACGCTCTTCAGTCTCAAGCTGGTACTTCCCATCTCTGGGACACTGCTAGAAGCTTACTAAACATTTATTATCAAAAAGAGAAAACAAAAGATGAAGCTCTACAAAACTTTATTCTAACCTACCTTCTTAAGCTGTTCTCTACCACTCTCTTGCCAGCCTTCATTAACTATAAAGCTCCAACTTTATCAGAATATGTGCGGGTCTTGAAGGCACTTAGTCACATACTACTGCATTACCTACCTGTGATTTTCCTTGCTTGGAACACATTTTTCTCATTTATTTCACTGAAACATTTTTTTTTCTAATTCTATGAAACTTTTTTTTTCTTTCTTTTTTTATGGGAAATTTTTCATGTACAACTTAATGGGTTTCATTCAGACATGTATTTCACTGTGACATTTCCATATATATGTTTCATTGTACATTGCTCACATAACTTCCAACTTACCCTCTTGGGCCCTCCTCCCTCATCTCCACCCCCGCCACAAATGGCCTCCATCCTATTTATATGTCTTTTTGTGGGAATATTTATCTATATACATGCATCGTGATTTTGGTTTAAGTCCAAACTTTTTTCTATAGTGATCTATTTTTTTATAATCTCAGCAGTATTACATGAGTAATCTAGTCTCTTTGCATTATTGGCATCCTTTGGTATTATTGGTATTATTACTATTATTTCCCAAACTATTAAAGTTGGGCTGTTTACTTTGAGGTTGACCTCTCTCTCCTTCCTTGCTCCTTGATGGCTCTCCTCTCCCTCCCATCTTCTCCCATCATCTCTTCCTTTTCTTAGATCCCTCCCTCACAAAATTCTATTTTGTGTTATTGGAAATTTTTGATGTACACCTTAATGTGATTCATTCTGACATGGTTTTCATTGTGGCATTTCCATATATGCAGTTTGATGTACATTTTGATGTACATTTGATGCCCCCTTACCCTCTTGTATGTTCCCCCCAACCCTCCCCACCTAAGTCTTCTCTATCATTTACTTGGTAATATTTTTCTAAATGTCCTTGGGTTCCAGTTCTGTTTAAGATAGGAACTTTTCCTGCAGCAAACTTTGTTTTCATCTTGTCAGAACAATTACATGCATTTTCTAGACCATTTATATTGACACCATTCTTAGCTTTTTTTTTTTCATTTTATTTTGATCTGACCATTGAATAGGATTTTTCCTTCTTATGATTTTTATTCAGCTCCCACATATGAGTGAGAACATGTGGTGTTTCTCTTTCTGAGCTTGTGTCCATTCACTTAAAATAATTTTCTCTAATTCCATCCATTTTGCTGCGAATGACCTTATTTCATTTTTCTTGATTGCTGAGTAGTATTCCATTGTGTATATATACCATAGTTTTTTTTTTTTTATCCATTCTTCTGTTGAAGGGCACTTTGGTTGATTCCATCTCCTTGCTATTGTGAAAAGTGCAGCATTGAACATGGAGATGCAGGTGTCTTTGTGGTATGATGACCCATCTTCCTTTGGATAAATTCCCAGTAGTGTTATAGCTGGGTCATACGGTAGATCTATTTTCAGTTTTTTAAGATATCTCCATACTGATTTCCACAGTGGCTGGACCAATTCACAGCTCCACCAGCAATGTAAGAGTCCTCAAAAAATTCTTACATATAAGAAAACTTCATTTATTTTCTCCCTGGTCCTCATTGGGCAGGTGAAGTTTTGCCCCACCTTCATTAGGTTGAGATAATTGGTGAGACATTTGTGATTCAGTTACACTTACTTAAAAATAATGCAGTAGCATGATGACTCAATGGCACAACACAATAACAAACAATAAACATGATTTATTTTTAAATAATACATGGTATATGTAATATATATATATATATATATATATATGTGTATATATATATATATATATATATATACATGTATATATGGTTTGTTTTGTTTTGTTTTAGACAGAGTAACTCTGTAGCTAAGGTTGGCTTGGGACTTTCTAGGTGCTAAGTAGCCCTGGCTGGCCTGGAGCTCATGGAGCACCTCTTGCCTAAAGTTTCCATGTGCTGGGATTACAGGTGTGCACCAGCATGTCCAGCTTATAAATATATACATTTAAATAAATATATTATATATCATATCTGTAATCTCTGTCTATCTGTCTCTCAGTTAATGTGGGATCTTTGTATATTTTTATATTGAATTCAGGTAGTCTGCAAGTAGTTGTTGAGATGAATATATGATGTTTTAAATTATATAAAAATCTGATTTAACACTGTTCTTCATGAAATCTTGAATTTAGTTGTAATATTAAAAGAGTTAATTCCTTGGGTTATTTTTCTTCTCCATTTTTTGTCTATATAATGAGTACATAAAAGCCCATTCCTTCTATATAATATTATTTAATAAACATAATTATAGATAGAAATATAAGTGATATCAGTTATTTTCAATATCAGTTGTATAAATGCAAATTATTCTTTTATTTTTCCATAGTCTCTTTCTATTTTAGCAATGGATTATTTTATGCAAGGAACTTATTACCAGCTATTTCAACCTAACCACCAGCTCCGTTTATTTAATATACAACATTTTCTGTTAGTTTGCCGCACTGTGGGGACTTGTGTGTTGTGATGAGGCTGAGAGCTCTGCCACTGGTACTTCAGATATGAGCAAGGTTACCCATGGTGGACAGGTTTTCAGCTGAGCTTCCAGAGTAAGACAGACTAGGGAGTAGGACCTGGTGAACCACTCACAAAACAACTAGCCAGTGAAAACCCTATGCATAGCAAAGAAACAAGCAGATAACAAGGAGTAATCCATAGACTGGCCTAGGTGTATCTCCAGTAACTGGGGTGTGTCTGCTATTTGCTTCTTACATAACTCTATGCTGGGTCTGCTCACTCTCAGTAAGGTAGAATGATTTTTAAACCGTGAGCTGATAGCTCCTGGATTATTTACTTCTAGACGAAACCACCTTTTTCTTCTCATCACTCAAGCTTCTAGTGCTAGAAAAGCAGCTGAATTGAAAGTCCACACCAAAAGGTGACTCATAAGATGACAGGGAAAGTAAACTGAATATCAACCAAAGCCAATTCTTTCACTCTTCCTATTACTTTATTTTTCTTAGAAATAAAATATTCAAAGCTTATGATTCAACTAATCTCATGCTTGGGAATCACATTTGGGGATCACCCCAAAGTCAAACCAAAGAACAGGAACCTAAAACTTGATGTAAAAAATGGTGTAAGATCTGACAATGTATACTCATTCTCCTCTTGAAATTTGTCATTGTAAAAATATATGAATTCAGCAAGGAATTTTGTTTAAAAGAATATGGACAATATTTCATTACATTCTATTATCCCTGATTTCCAATTTTCATTGTAAACTTTATCTCCTACCAAAGAGGAAAAATATTAATTCTTTATTGTGTACTTGGTTTATGTGATCCATTATATTTTCTTTAACTGGTACTATAAAATTGGGTTAAAAAAATAAATAAAATATTTAGTCTAACCCAGAACTATGGAATCCAGGGACTTCTACTACTGAACAGGTTTATTGCCATAGATTAGATATGTTTGTCCTGGCACTTTACAGTATATTCCAGGAAAAAAATTATGCTCATTAAATCACTGGCTCAACTTTATTTTCTTATACTTACTCCAGACAAAAGAAATTTATTTTTCTTTATAGAAGTAGCTTTCTTGACTTCTCACATCAACCTTTAAGAAATTCCACTTTGACCCATCTGACCCAGAGACTTATAAGTATCTATGTGTCCTTTTTGGAACAGAAGGCATAGTATAAATGCATTTAATGACTCCATATGCAGTTGATTATGAAGAGTGAGCTACCCTGGTCAGCTCAAGAAATGCTAATAGACATTATGAGCTAAAAGCAGGATGCAAGAATAAACATTACATATGTGTTTCTATTTGGATTGTTAGTCTTTATTTCTATGGAATTAGATCCTCTCCCACACAAAGACAGAAGAAAAGACACAAGAGGTCAGGAGAGGGGAGGAGAGCCCCATGAGAAAGACACCAATCCAGCTTCTGCAGTTTCCCTGGTGTCTGAACAAATGGCCAGCCAGACAGCAGGGACCAGTGGTCCAGCCCTGTCTCATCTCCTCAGGAGATGCTGGCAGCCTTTTAATGCTTATGCTCCAAGGTTATTTTGGAGGTGATGCTTTTGAAGGTGATGGAAATGCTAAATAACCACTTAAATCCAACCCCATTGAGAGACTTCATGATGGTTAATTTTAGGTGTCAAGGTGACCTGATTAAGAGCTACCTAGAAAACTGGAAAGCGTTATTTCTAGGTATGACTGTGAGAGTACTTCCAGAGGAAACTGAGTGGAGAAGGTCTGCTCCCAAGGTGGGAGGACACCATTTAAACAGCTGCGGACCTGGATAGAACAAAAAGTCAGAAGAAAGGCAAATTTGCTCTCTCTGTGGAAGCTGGGACACCTTTTTTGTCCCACCCTTGGACATCAGAACTCCTAGGCCTCTAGCTTTGGGGCCCTGAAACTTGTGCTACAGCACTCTGGATTCTCAGGGCTGTAGCCTCAGACTGAGTTACCTCATCACCTCCTCTGGTTCTGAGGCTTGAAAACTTGCACTGAGTCATATAGCATGACTCAGTCTCCAGCTTGCAGACAGCCTGTCATGGAACTTCTCAGCCTCTGGAATTGCATTAGCCAGTTCACTAATAAATCCCTCTCAGTGCATGCCTTGAGCTTATGTTTTTCTCTTGGCATGCACTGGCAGTCATTTGGACACAGTACCTTGCACATCTCAGAATAGGCTCTATGGACATTGTGATCTTCACACTCCACATTTGTCACTAGGTGCTGTGGAGTCAGGTCCAACTCATAGGTAGTAAATGCTGCTCCACCTCTCAATTCTTTCCTCACTGCCTCTGCTGCTTGCCATGTGAAGTCTAAATATTTCCTCTATTTTGTTGCTTAAAGTTCACATGGATTCCTCTGGCTAACCTAGTGAGTGTGAAGTGACAGCTTATTGTGGTTTGATTTGTGTTTCTTTGATTGTTACTGAAGTTTGGGGGCAAAATTTTTGGCACCAGAGTCCCAAAGGACTAGGCTCAGTTCCTAGACCCAATACCCTGCTCAAAAAAATGAGTGATGGTGACAAGCAGAGAAAGAAGATATAATCAATGTGGCCATATTGGGAGGAACCCATAAAGGAATTCTGTAACCTGAAGTCTGTCTTCAAGAGCCTAACAGGAACATTGAGATTTTATAGAAAAAGAAAACAAAGGGGGTGGTTGGGGTGTGCATAGTTGATAGAGCAGATAATCTTGGTCAGGTCAGGTGGCTCACTGATCATTATCTCAGTTCCAGTTCTCCAAGGGATTCTGGAAAAGTTGTTGTCACTATCATCACTTGAGGGGAGAAATTTGGTTCCCATGAAATGATTGCTTTTGCTCTGGGGTGTAGCCTCACCATCATGGGTAGCTGCTCTCATTTGGAGAGTGATGTGCCCTGTGAGGCTCAGCATTACTTAGAGGGGTTTTTTTGGTCCCTTGCCATAAATATGCTTATTGATCAGTCCTGGCAACCCACTTCCAAAGCAATCTCGAAGCAATCCGCCATTGAAAACCCTATGAGGGTGGCTATGAATCATACTCAACTCTGTGACACCTAACAGCAATCAACATCATTCCTGGAATCCAAGGTAAAAAGCTAGGCAAGTGCTCCACCACTAAATCCCATTCCAGCTCCTTCGTAAATTTTTATTTTTAGACAGGGTCTTGCTAAGTTGCACAGGCTACCTCTGGCCTTGAATTTGCTATCCTCCTGCTGCAGCCTCCTGAGTCTCTGGGATTATAGGCACATACTGCATGTGCCAGGGCTTCTAATGAGTCCTCCTACTTTGTACCCCATTTTAAAGACTCTCTTGGCGACTAAAAGTCCCTTGAAATCCACTATTAACTTTTAAATTAGCTTGCCAATTTCTACAAGGAAAATAGCTGGGATTCTTATGAGAATTATAGGAAATTGGCAGATTTGTTTAGGAAGTATGCCATCTAACAATATGAAATCTTCTGATCCATGAACATAGGTTAATTGCACATTTATATAGATCTTCTTTAATATAATTTACCACTATTTTATAGTGTTTAGAGTATAGGTTTTCCACTGCTTTGTTAAATTTAATTGTATTTATCTTATTCTTGGATACGATGTCACCAGTGTTTTAGAGCAGGGCTGGGGTTTAGCTCAATTGGTAGAGTGCAGCTCTGCACTCTCTGAAGCCCTGGGTTTGATCTCCAGCACCACAAAATTGGGAGAAGGACCTGGCAAGCTACTCCTGAAACAATCCTGAAACAATCAGCCATTGAAAATCCTACGAATAGCAGAGAAGCACTGACACAGTGCCAGGCATGGCACAGTGTTGGAGAGTGTTTCGTTCTTTTGTACATAGGCTTGCTATGAGTCAGACCTAACTCGATGGCACCTAACAACCACAGTTTTAGGACAAAGTCCTGGTTCTGAGAGTCCCAACTGACTACGCTAGGCCATCTGTTTTTAATGTACCAGTTAGTGAGATGAAGGATGGTGAAAAGTAAAGAGATTTAACTAATATGTGCACTCAGAAGAGGAACAGAGAAAGGGGTCCAGTGACCCCAAGTCTATCTTTGGGGAACTGACATGAGCTTTAGGTTTAAAAGAGGAAGAATTGGAGGCAGGGGCAAAAGGTATGCATGAATAAGCAGTCCTGGTCAAAGTGCGGTCTGCAGATTCAGTTCTGCATTGTGGTCCCAGGAAGCTGTTCTTCCTGTCATTGCTTGAGGAATAGCTTTAGTCCTTGTCAAAAAGTTGCTTAGCATCAATGTTCCTGGAATCTAAGGTGACTGCAAGTTTAGAACAAGGACTGGAGATTCTCAGATGCCTCTTTGGGGTCTTGAATTGGACACTTTTGGGTCCCAAGTCAATGTGTTTTAGTAAAAGCAGTTTATAAGTGCCTGTCATAAATGGAATTATTTTCTTAATTTCACTTCATATTGTTCATTAAAAGTGCATATACATTCAATAAATTTTTCTGCTTTGTTCTGTATGTTGCAAATTTGATGAACTTGTTTGTTACTTCTATTAGTTTTGTAGCAGATGCCAAAGGATTTTCTGCACACATGATCACATCATTTGTACATACACATTTAAATCCTTTCCAATCTTGACATCTTTCAGTTATTTTTCTGAACTCATTGCTTTATCTAGAACAGAAGTGAGAGCAGACATCCCTGCATTATTCCTGATTTAGGGGGAAAGCATCCAGCCTTTCCCCATTAAATAGCATGTTAATGCTGGAGTTCATAGCCACCCTTTAACAGGTTGAGGAAGTTCTTTTCTATTCCTAAATTGTTGAGGGTTGTTGCTATTGCTGTTTTATCATAGAAGGGTGTTAAATTATTTCTCCAGAGTGCCCTTCTCTGTGTTCTTTGGCAAACAAGTTAGTTCTGTTTCAAGGTCTGATTCTTCCCCCATGCAATGTCTCCAAGCCAGGTGTCTGGAGCTGGGGCAGAGACAATGGCAAACTTTTCTGTGGCAGGCCTACCTCAGAAGCTGAGTGTTTGGGCAGGGATTATGGGGGAATCAGCCCGAGGTCTGCTTGGCTTTCCTCACCTGGGATGAAATTATTGTCTCCAGTGCCGCATTGAGAGCAATCAGGGTCCAGCACCTCAGCATCCCACACTTCAGATACAGTTAGCCTTCCCCAAGTAGAGACTGGGTAGAAGCAGGGGTCCCTTATTTCCCTGTTACATCCACTGGGGCTTGGATTTCTGCAACAGACAGCTGAGGGTGAGAGTAGAGCTGCTGTCATCCTGCTCCCCCTGGAAAAAGAGTCTGATCAAGAGCTCGAGAGACAGAGCCCTGTGCTCTGGCCCACATGGTTCTAGCGTGGAGTCTAGGCTTCACCGAGCTGCAAGAAGGGGAGAAGGAAAAGTCTCAGTTCAATTACTGTGGAAGTTCACCTTTCTTACTGATTTGCATAGATTTTCTTGAATTTATGTTTCTTCATTTTCTGCTTGCCCTTGGAACTATTACCAAAGGATTTAAATTGTGTCTAAGAAAATATCTTCCCCCAGAATTCCTGAGAAGTGGGTCCTACAATTCTTCACATGTCTTCAGAAGTCAATACCAAAAGTATATTTTAACATAATGTCTGATAGTCGAGAATTCTCATGTAAATTAAAGACATAAGTATCAATTTTTTTCTCATGCTGGAGAAAGACCTGTACTATTGTCTTTGGAATAATAATCTCACTTCTGTGTTTTAGAGCAATCAGTCTATAGGTTATTCAAGTTAGAAAACAGAAGACCTTACTATTTCTTAGCATTTATGGGGCTTCCCTCCATCTGTGTGGATATTAAAGTACCTCAGACTCTACTCCCACTGTATGGGTAATTATATCAGCCTTCTAATTTATTTTCCTTTTCCCTTTTTCTTTACTTTTTGATAATGGTATTATCTCATAAAACTAAATGATTTCACACATTTCTCTTTCTAAAGTTATTCAGCTTTATACTCTGCCAACAAAATAAATTTTGAGCTTACTGTTTGAGAATCTCTATAATAAACCCCACTCCAGCCTTATCTTCTTCTGAACCTACTTTCACTCTACATTCAGATGTGCTAAATTATATTCAATATCTAGAACCTAGAGATTTGTATTTCTACAAGACATTGCACATGATATACTCCCCACCCAGAATGTCCCACAAAATTTAATCTGCATTTCTTAAACTTATTCATTTGCTACTACCAAGTTCATTTATTTGTGATTTTTAAAAAGTTAACTATACACTAAGATTCTACTATGTCACAGACACTATGATTGATGCTGGATATACTTTGGTGAATGAAAAAGACTCTATCTGCTCATCAAAGAACTTGTAACTTGTTGATAAAGACCAACTTTGAACAAATAATTAATCTGATCATACTACAGATACCACTAAAAGAAAATTGGTTGACATTTATGTGGATTGAAGAAGTTCTCTCCAAAGGAAGTGGTGTGTGTATGTATGTGTGTGTATATATATATATATATATATATATATATATATATATATGGTACATAGAGGTAAAGAAATTGGGAGTTTGACATATTAAATGCAGGATGTAATGCATAGAACAAGCTTTTGAAGCAATGGCAATATTGAGTGCAAAAGCAGTAACTTATGAGTGCACGGAGTGAAGATTAATTCACTTCCAGTGTGGAAGGCAGAGTGTGGGAACTGAGGTGAGAGCCAGATCCTGAAGGGCTACATTAGCTAATTTTCCCTAAGAATAAACTAAAAGATTTTAATTAAATGCATTCCTTTATCAACATAAACCTTTAAAAGAACACATTGAAAAGCTCCCCTTAAATATGCAGGATAATGATGAGCTCTTTGTGATGAGCCACCAAGCTCTGCACATACCCCTGCTGTGGCATCATTGTGTTCTGTTAACTTGTTTCCATCCTGACCTGTTCAAAAGCCTTGTGGGGTCTTTGGAGGAAATGCCTACTTCACATGTATTTCTGCATTTTCACACCTAACACAAAACCTGGTACCTTAAGAGTTTTAAAACATTTCTTTGGTTAAGATGGTGGACTGAAAGCACACAGGTTTTGACCAGGGAAGGAAAAAAAAGTTAGAAATGAGCTGCAAATTTCTCTTTTTAGGACTGAGAAATACTGGAGAACAACTTTAAATAGCAGAAATGGATTGTGCTACAACAGCAGGTTTAAAGCAGAAAATTCACCTACCAAGAAGTGGGACATACAGGGTGCCATTTCAGAAGCGGCCACCTGGGGTGAGGAACAGCAGTGTGGGATAGACTTCTGTCCACTTGGAGGAGCTGGTACATGAGGACCAATATGCACAAGACAAATACTCCACCATAAAGAATCTAGGGCTAATTTTCAGACTATACTAGATCATCTGGGACAGTCAGCAGTGCCCATGTGAGGTCATGGTGAGATATTGGGCAAGAAACAAGATTAGAAGGATGGCAGAGTCTGCCACATTAAGAAAATACAGATTCTCTAACAGGTATTTCCCTGAAGAACAGCAGGCCTCAAACAAGATTAAGTAAAATTATAAAGGCAAAATCGAACAAAGTTATCACTCTAGCAGCAGAATATTTTCTATTCTATGAGTTAAACTGGAGTCCAAGATACTACAGAAAGGCATTAAACCAAGGGCAATCCCAAACATATAAGGGAATAATATCCAGACTAAACAATGGGAAAAGCTCAACACAAAACCACACAAAATATGAAGAACCAGTTTGAACAAGATGGCTCAAGTGATCATAATCCTTTAACAGTTGATTTTAAAGAAACCCAAATATTAGAAATGGCAGAAAAGGAACTTAGAAGTCTGCTTATAGGTATGTTGAAGACCTCCAAGACATCACACTCAAACAGATGAAAGCAATTGAAATATTAGACAAAAAAGTTTCTAACTTAGAAGAAAAATTCAGCAAAGAAATCAAGATTCTGAAGAAGAAACAAACAGAAATTCTGGAATTACAAAATATAGTCAACCAACTTAGTTTCAGTAGATTCTATAGTATCCAGTATGGACGAAGCAGAAAATAGAATTTCTGATACTGAACAAAAAGTTAAAGAATTTATTTATTCAGACACTAAGAAAGACAAAAACATGAGTCAGTATAACCAAAACTTTCAAGAGATCTTTGATAAGATGAAGAGATAAAACATTTGAATACAGGAGGCTCACAAAGGAGCTGAAGCTAACACTAGGGGCATAGGAAATCTTTTCAAAAAGATAATAGCTTCAAACTTCCCAAACTTAAGAGAAGAAACATGTATCCAAACCACAAAGGCATCCAAAATTCCAAATTGAGTAGGCCAGAAAAGATCCTCTCCATGACATATTATAATTGGAATGTTAAATCCAGAGAGCAAACAAACTATTTTAAAGGCCACAATAGAAATACTAACCCACAAAAGCAAACCCATCAGAATAACAGCTGATTTCTCAACAATAACCCTAAAGGCAAGGAAAACATGGTCAGACATTACTCAAGTCATGAAAAAGAATAACTGAAAAAGATTACTTTACCCAGCAAAGCTATCCTTTAAAGTGGATAGAGAATTCAAGTCTTTCCATGATATTGACAAGTTTAAGCAATTTGTGTCCACCAAGTCAGTACTGCAGAGGAAACTTGAAGAAATACTACAACAGAAGAAGACAGACAAGCCTAAGTGCAATACTAAAGGAAGAAATAAAAAACACAAGAGGAATTCATGAATATAACAAGCTAATTAAGAAAAGAAGATGGGGAAAAACATCAAAATGATGCAGAACACCAAGCTTCTCTCAGTAATTACTCTAAATGTAAATGGTATTATCTCACCAATCAAATTACACTGATTGGCCAACTGGATTAACAAACAAAAACTCTCTATATGTGGAATTCAAGAGACTCATCTCACTTACAAAAATCATACAAGTCTGAAAATTAAAGGCTGGAAAACAATGTAACAAGCTTGAGGAAACAAAAAAAAAGAAAAGCAGAAGTAGCTATACTAATCTCTGACAATCTGGACTTCAACCCCAATCTAATCAGAAAAAACAAAGATGGTCACTACATATTAGTAAAAGACTACATATTAGTAAAAGGAACAGTCAGCCAGAAGGACAAAACCTTGTTAATATTTATTCATCAAATGCAGGAGCTCATAATTTCATAAAAAAAAAAAAAAAAAAAAAACACCTTATTGGCCATAAAGGAACACATAGGTCCAGATGCAATTACTATGGGACATCTCAACACCCCACTCTTTGCAAGAGACAGGTAATCAAAGCAAAAAATTAGCAAGCAGACAACGAACTTAAACAACACCATAGATCAAATGGACCGAACAGATGTTTACAGAATATTCCATCTTTCAAAAGCAGAACATACTTTCTTCTAAGCACCACATAGGACTTTTTCAAAAGTAAACCACATATCAACCCACAAAAATTGTCTCAACAAATAAAAAATAAACATTTAAATGATCATATTTACTTTATTAGAACACAATGGAATACAACTAGAACTCAAAAGCAAGAAAAACTAGAGATATATTATAAATATATGTAGGTTAAATAGCATACTTCTTAATTGATCAATGGGTCATCAAAGAAATGAGAAAAGAAATTAAAAAGTTCCTTTAATCATATGATGGTGACAACACAAGCTACCAGAACCAATGGGCAATTCTAAGAGAGAAGTTTATAGCCACAAATACCTTCATCAATGAGATAGGGAAGGTGCAATTAAATAACTTAATTGTGCACCTCAAGGTACTAGAAAGCTGACAACAGACCAACTCCAAAAAGAGTATGCAGATAGAAACAAGATCAAGGCAGAAATTAACAAAATAGATACTAGAAGGAAAAGATAAAATATTAACAAAACCAAGAGCAAGTTCTTTGTAAAGATTAACAAACTTGACAATTATCCAGACTCACCAAAGAAAGAGAAAAGGAACAAATTAGTAAAATAAGAGATGAGATGGAGGACAGAACAATGGATACCAATGAAATACAGAAGATCATCAGAAACTACTTTGGGAAATTGCACTCCCTAAAAAATGAAAATAGAAAAGAAATGGATAAATTCTCAAAACTTATGACTTAACTAAAACTAAACCCTGAGGATATAAGCAAGTTAAACAGATCTGTTTCACCCAACAAGATAAAGGCAATAATAATAAACCTCCCCAAAAAGAAAAGCCCAGGTCCTGATAGGCTCATCTTTGATTTCTATCAAACCTTTAATGAAGAATTAGTTTTAACTTATCCTTTTCAAATTTTTTCATAAAATAGAAAAGAAAGATACACTACCAAATTCATTCTATGATGGCAGTATCACACTGATAGCACAACCAGAGAAGGATAGTAAAAGAAAGAGAACTACAGACTAATATCCCTGAGGAACATTGATGCAAAAATCCTCAATAAAATTCTTGCAAAAGGAATAGAGCAACACATAAAAAAGGTCATATATCACAGTCAGGTGGGCTTCATTCCACAGATACAAGGCTGATTCAACATATATTGTTGGTGGAGCTGTAAATTGGTGCAACCACTGTGGAAATCAATATGGAGGTACCTCAAAAACCTAAAAATAGATCTACCATATGACCCAGCTATAACACTATTGGGAATTTACCCAAAGGGAGATGGGTCATCATACCACAGAGACACCTGTATCTCCATGTTCAATGCAGCGCTTTTCACAATAGCAAGGAGATGGAATCAACCAAAGTGCCCTTCAACAGAAGAATGGATAAAAAAAACTATGGTATATATACACAATGGAATACTACTCAGCAATCAAGAAAAATGAAATAAGGTCATTCGCAGCAAAATGGATAGAATTAGATAAAATTATTTTGAGTGAAAGAACACGAACTCAGAAAGAGAAACAGCACATGTTCTCATTCATATGAGGGAGCTGATTCAAAATTACAAGAAGGAAAAATCCTATTCAAAGGTCGGATCATAATAAAAGGGGGGGAGATAAGAACGATCTCAATATAAATGGACTAGAAATCGCATGTAATTGTTCTAACAAGACAAAAACAAAGACCACTACAGGAAAAGTTTCTATCTTAAACAGAACTGGAACCCAAGGACATATAGAAAAAAACTACTAAGTAAAAGATAGAGAAGACTTAAATGGGAAACTTAGATGGGAAGGGTGGGAGCGGGGAAGCATAGGGGAGGGTAAGGGGTAACCTATATGAATAATGTTTATCAAAATGCATATATGGAAATGTCACAATGAAAAGCATGTCAAAATGAAACACATTAAGATGTACATTAAAAATTTCTAATAAAAAATATGATAAAAAATATGTAAAATAATTAATCTAATCCAACATATCAAGAGACTTACAGACAGAAATCACATGACCATCTCAAATAACACTGAGAAGGCATTCAACAAAAGTCAACATCCCTTCTTGATAAACGTCCTGAAGAAATTGGGCATAGATGGAACTTATATTAATATCACAAAATCTATATATGACAAACTATGGCCATCATCATATTAAACAGAGAAAAATTAGAAGCAGACTAACATCAGGAAGAAGACAAGGATGTTCACTCTCTCCCCTCTTATTCAATATCATGATTCAAGTCCTAGCCAGGCAAAAGAAAGAAATAAAAGGAATACAAATTGGGAAAGAAGAGCTTGAATTCTCTCTATTCACAGAAGACATGATCCTATAACTACAGTATACTAAAAATTCCACTAGAAAACTCTTAGATCTAATTAGCTCCATCAGCAAAGTTGCAGGATACAAAATTAACACTAAAAAATCAGTAGTCTTCCTTTACACCAATAGTGAAAATGAAGAAAATAAAATAAAAACAATAATCCTGTTAACAATAGCCCACCAAAAAAAAGAAAAAAAAATAAATAAATAAAAAAATATATATATGTAGGAATCAATCTAACCAAAGACTTTAAATAGTTCTATGATGCAAACTTCAAAACATTATAGAAAGGAATAGCAGAAGATATTAGAAGATGGAAGGACCTTTATTGCTCATGGTTTGGCAGAATTAATATTGTGAAAATGGTTATGCTACCAAAAGCTATTTACAAATTCAATGCAATGTCTATCAAAATTCCAATGACAAATTTTGCAGAAATAGGAAAAACTATCTGAAAATTCCTATAGAAGCAAAAAATACTGCATATAGCCAAAACAATCCCAAGCAGCAAAAATAATGCAAGAGGTATAACAATACCTGATTTCAAACTACATTACAGGGCCAGAATGACAAAAACATGTTGGTAATGGCACCATCATAGGCATGAAGATTAATGTAACAGAATTGAAGAACCACAGATACACTCCTAACTACAGTTACGTGACCTTTGACAAAGGGTCTAAAGATGTACATTAGAGAAAAGACAGCCTTTTCAACAAAGGGTGCTGGGAAAATTGTATATCCACATGGAGAAGAATGAAAATATGCCAGTAACTTGCAATCTGTATGAGAGTCAACTCAAAAGTAGATCAGAGACCTCAACATAAAACCAGAAATGTTAAAATGACTAGAATAAGATAGGGAACATGCTCCAACACATAGGTCTAGGCAAGTACTTCCTTAATAAGACTCTACTTGCCCAGGACACTGCACCAGGAATTGACAAATGGGATGATGCATGAAACTGAAAAGCTTCTGTATAGCAAAGGGAATAGTTAACAACGTAGAGGGAAAGCCCACAGAATGGGTGAAAATCTGTGCATCCTACACATCTGACAGAGGATATCAAGACATTCTAAAAATCTGACAATTTTTAGAATATACAAAAACTTAATAAATAAAACACCAAAATAAGAAATAGCCCAATAAATACTTGGGCAATGGTACTGAACAGAGAGTTCTCAAGAAAAGAAATATGAATGGCATTAAACACATGAAAAAATGTACAATATCCCTAGCCATAAGGGAAATGCAAAACAAAATGACACTGAGATTCCATGTCACTCCAGTAGGAATGGCCAGGATTAACAAAACAAATAATGACAAATTCTCACAAGGACATCAAGAAAAATGAATGCTTTTACATTGTTGGTGGGAGTGTAAATTTGTTTAGTCACTTTGGAAATCAATATAGAGGTACCTACAAAACTAAGGCCTGTAGCCATAGCCCTGTGGCATCCGATCCCGTCAGATCTCGGAAGCTAAGCAGGGTCAGGCCTGGTTAGTACCTGGATTGGAGACTACCTGGAAACACCAGAAGCTGTAGGCTTGGGAGAAGGACCTGGCAAGCCCCTCCCAAAAATCAATCTGCCACTGAAAACCCTATGCACAGCAGAGAAGCACTGACAATAGTGTTTCCCCTGTTGTACAGAGGGTCGCTATGAGTCAGATACTGACTTGACAGCACCTAACAACAACAAAAACAAAACTAAGAATACAACTACCATATGACCCAACAATACCACCCCTGGGAATATACCCAAAGAAAGATAAGTCATCATACCATGGGGACACTTGCAATTCTGTATTTAATGTAACACTCTTCACAATTGCAAGAGTATGGAATCAACCAAGATGTCCATCAACAAGAGTAGTAGATAGAAAAACTGTGGTATATATACATAATGGAATATTATTCAGCAATAAAAAATGAAATTGTCATCTGCAGGAAAATGGATTGAACTGGAGAATATCATTTTTAAGCAAATGAACCCAGGTTCAAAGAAAGAAATCATATATGTAGGAACTAAATCTAACTAAAAGGAATAAACCATCATCTATCTATCTATCTATCTATCTATCTATCTATCTATCTATCTATATCTACTTACATCTATCTATATATCTATATCTATATATAATTGAACCATCATACTTATCTAAGAAGAGAAAATACAAGCGGACTTCACAGGAGGGGAGAGGGGATCAGAGGGTGGGAGTGGAGATTGGAGAAGGGAGGAAGGAGATTGGGACCAAAGCAGAGAGATAAAGAGGGAGACGAAAAACACAAAATACAGGAAACAACTATATGAATATATGAAAAAATGGGAAGGAAAAAGTCAATGACAGTACAACCCATGACGGCATATGATTCTATTGCAGGTTAATTAAATTTCTACTTTTTTCTTTTCTTCTTTAGTTCATAATGCTCTGTCAAGTATGTAAGGTGATGAATGTGTAAACAAAACAGATTTAATAATTGCATAATGAATGTAGCAAATGACTTATTGCTCTGTACTACAAGAAGTTATAAATAAAAAAGTTTTGAAATATTTTTTGATAAAAACAAATGAATATACAAATGGAAATAAATTACAGACAATAAAGCATGTTGGTTTTCTTCCTTTGAATAAAGGAGTGAACAAAAGCTACTTATAGACAAAAATCTCTAAGCTGCTAAATTAAATCTAACTAATATTACTGTGTAATATTGATCCAAATTTTTAGAAATTTTCTTCACCGGCAAAATACTATGGAAAACCTTATCTATATCTTTGGTATTTTGTTTGAATTCTAAGAAGAAACATTATCGTGTTAGAAGTGATGTGTAATTTCCTTGGGGGAAAAAAGATCTCTATACATGTCAATGCTCTTGGACAATCTGGAACTTTAGCACCAAATTAATGTGTGTCTTTTGAAGTAATGAAAAAAGAAAAGACTTGCAGCTCATCTTTCTTGATGTCATTTATTTTACTCTCAGTTGAACACATAAACAAGTCATTAATAAATTAATTAACGGTTTACTTAACATTTTCTTATTGCTGTTATCCTTGGGGCAGGGTTCAGAGGTGAGGAATAAGTATACCATGTAATTAATGTAATGAACAGATACACATCAGAAGGTAATTAATATGGTTTATTCTACTGTAAAGATTAATGCCATGAGGGAAACAGACACATGAACATGAGAAAAATCTCTAAGCTGAGCAAATCTGTAGATGTTGAGGGGAAGTTAGTATACTGCAATGACCCTATCCCATCAGCCACAATTGATTCCAGTATTGGGTACTGGAATAAAGATATGCCAGTCATAATATCTCAGTTCTCTACATGCAAGTACATGATACAGAAATGAATATTTAAATCAAGTTGCATCCATCTTAGTCATGCTATGGGTTTTTCAAAGTGGAACTGAGAAAGATGTCTGTTTCTGATGCCTAACCTGGGAACTATTGGTAGCCACATTTCCTTTTCTGTCCAAATAATATGTTTTGCAATGAGAGACATCAATTAAACTGATAATTTGTGAGAATCTGAGACTACAGAATAATATTTAAGTCTTTGGTTCCAGGAGATGCCGGGGCCCAGCTCCACCCTTCTCTTTATAGAGTTTAATAATTTAAACCTTCCTTGGAATGCATGAACCAATAATTTCCCCTTTTAACTGAAGCAAATCAAAATGAGTTTCCATTTTGGCGAAATACTGGCACATAGAAAGATGAATTTCATAAAAATATGACTAATTTGATATACATGTTATGAAAGCATGTACACAAATATAAAAATCATAGAAGATACATAGCAAAGTGTTAATAATGGTTTTACCATTGCAGTAGTAATGGAAGGGAGTAGAACATTTTTCACATTTGCATTGTAGACATTTACACTGTATAAAATTTTAAAAATGAAGTCTGATAATATCACAGTGTTAAGAAAATAATTTTCAAAGCTCATAAACTAAAAGCTTCTAAAATGTATAGAGAGAATCAAACAAGTGTTCTGCAGCTACTCTCAAATGTTCTGCCACCAAGTGCACCTGTGGTGACCGGTCCCACACTGAAGCCAGTAAAGAGTTGTGAGTGCTTCTGATATAAAGCCAGCATGGCAGAGCTACTTCCCAGCCCATGAATGCCTAATTTATGAACCTGTGGCACATAAAGAGAAAGTCTACTGGCCCAGGCTACCTTGCCTGGAGACAGAAAGGCACAGTGGCACGTGCTCTTGGGCTTTATAGGCTGACATCTTAACTGAGAATTTTTCCCTTCTATTTTCTAGCTATGGAATATTGGGCGTGTCACCTAGCCAGTGGGTGCCTCAGTTACTCATCAATAAAATGTGCTATCAGCCTTCTTAATTCATAAGGTTGCTATGAACTAATGCATGACAAAGCCTGGCATAGATAATACATTCTGCCCCTGCAAGTGAGCTCTGTGTTTTCAGAGGCAGTGTGTCCTCTAGGTTCTCACAATTTCATTGCATCACTGCATTCTTTCTCCATGGACAAGCGTGATATCTGTTACCAAGTACAGAAAACAAACCCTTTGAGAGTAATGATTTTCCTGTCATAGAGACAAATTCCTAAATGCTAGAATCAATTTCCTCAACATAATTCGTGTCCTGCATGTCTACACAATATCTGACTGGAGCAAAACCACCCTTAAGTTTATAAAATTGATCACAATCAAAGAAGAGTTTGTTTTATTTCATATATACTATTTCAAAAGTTCTATGATGTACTTTTCACAAGTTCCAGGTATCTGATATCCCTTAGAATTCATGGAGTATATCAGTTCGCATCAGCCAAGCAGCAGGCCCAGAGTGACATGTGGTGTGGGTTGTTCTTGCTTGAGAAGGCAAACTTGGTGATCTTGTCCTCAGTATCATCACATTGTGCATGGAACTACATGTGCAGAGTTTAGTTGCCATTTAAAATATCCTCAAAAAGAACACACCGTGACCAAATAATGAAACAAAATATATTGTATATTCAGAAAGCTATGGAACAGAGCAGCATGATATATATTAGAATTCTGTATCTAAATATATCTTGAATAAGATTTCTACATAAGAAGGCACACTGTCAGAAGTTACCTGAACTTTTTCCTTCTTTGATACCATATAAAATAATAAAATGATAGATTTTTACCATGGTCACTACTATAGCTTGGACCTTGAATGCCCCCAACAGGCCCACATTAAAAGTTTGGTCCCTGAGGTGATGGGGTGATGATATTGGGAGGTGGAGGAACCTTTCAGAGGTAAGGCCTAGTGGTATGTCCTTAAGTCATTAGGGGCATGCCTATAAAGCAGTTGTGGGACTGGATTCCTTCCTTCTCTCTTTTGCTTCCTTGGCTACACGTAAGTGGTTTTCCTCTGTCATGCACTCCCACCATGTAATGCTGCCTTGACAGAGGCCCAAAATCAATGGGGCCAACTGACCATGGACTGAAACCTACAAAACTATGAACCAAAATAAACTCTTTTTTTCTTTATAAGTTGATTATTTCGGTATTTTCATATAAAGACAGAAAACTAACATAAAAACTTAAATAAATATAATAATTCATATAAATATATGACCCTCTTCACTCTTGGGGTTTCCTTCTTCATTCCAGTCAACAACCCTCTAATGCAGTAGCTACAGACCACAAAGTATGGGCCATGCCTACTGGTGAGTAGGTTTTCTGGTCCTTCAGAGGTCAAAGCCTTTCCAATCTACTTGATCCAAAATAACCACCTCTTTTCTGTATCATTTGCAGTGGCTGTACTTTTGTTTATAACCCATAGATTTTTTCTGCTATTATGTACAAAAGATGTCAGTGATTAAATTGGAGTCTGTTTCAAAAAAAAAGCCTTTAAGAGTAGATTCTGACTCTAAGGTAGAGAATTAGATGCCTGAGAAAGAATGTGCTTGCTCACAGAAAAGCTGCTGGTTGAGTTATCAACTTCATCTCATCTTCAGATATTTATCAAAGATGTAATATAAATTCAGGGTTAATATCAAGTCATTAGTGTTGAAGTATTACCAACCTGGGCATATATGATTTTAAGAACTGCCAGAAGAAACAAAAAGATGATACTTTGGCAAAGGGAGACATACAAGACTTCCCCACCCCCTTGACATGTCCTATAGCATTCTGGTTGGACCAAGAATCCAGAGATATGGGTCAGGAAATGTGGGTCATCAAGGAGGGAGGAGGGAGTTTTCAGAGAAGTAGAGAATTATTCTCATTGGAAAGCCATCATGATTAAAGAAGACGCCAATAGTTCCCAAGAGTTTTTGTTAGGTGCCATCAAATTGTGTCCAACTCATACTGACCCTGTGTACAACAGAACAAAACACTCCCTGACATTGTGCCATGCCTGACACTATGTCAGTGCCTCTCTGCTGTTCATAGAGTTTTAGATGGCTGACAGTTTTGGAAATGGGCTGCCAAGTCCTTCTATTTTGGTGGTGCTGAAGATCAAACCTACGGCCTCAGAGTGCAGATAAGCATTTTACCAACTGAGCTAAACCCCAAACCATTCCCAAGAGAGAAATCTTAAAAGCAAAAGTAGTTCCTAGGGAGTGGGACAGTGACTCTGACTTCTGTACTGTGGAGAACACCTCCACACCCCTATCTCCAAAAGCTTCCTCTAAATCTTTAACTGAGGAATCATTTTCAGCACCAGGAGATGCTCATACTCAGAGAGGTAGGTACTTGGGGACCAGAGCCACTGAATGGACTACAGTCCCATGTCCTCATCTCCTGCTCACTTTTGGACTAATCTCTTCAGGTGATGTGTCAGACAGGATCAACATTTGTTATGTTAGATTTTTATCTCTTTCTGCTGGATTCTTTAACTCTTTCCCTTGTGTTCTTTAGCCGAATTTCTACAGTTAAATGCACCTTCACTGTAAACCAGTTAAGCCGGTGTTTCTAAACCAGAGTCCTAGGGACATGGAGGGAAGATTCATTGCATACTTGTGGAACACTGGTAGTTTTATTTCCTGTCATGTTGGGGATTAATGAGGTATGTAAAAAGAAAATGTAGGAACTATTTAGCATGTATGGCATTATGTTTTTAAGAAAATATGAATAAGGCTTCAAAGAACTTATAACCAAGCTTTATAGCTGATCCTCTTTTTGAAGTAAGTTGTACCTGTGTGGCAATGGTACACTTGGGAAGTCCACATGCTTTTATGGACTTCACCTTCAGGTACCTCTGAAAACAGATTCTATACCCTGAATTTTCTGCATTTATGTCAGGTCATTCCTGTAACACCCCAATTTTCTCTCTCCTTCTGGTTTTTCTTATCACTCAGCACCCAGTGAAAAGCTTGGGGATATATTTGATTTTGCATATAGTACAGTAGATTTTCAGATTTTGTTGATTAAACAAATACACACTTTCATTAGAGGATGGATGAGTAAGAAATAAGTGGAAAAGTTGATTCTCTGACATAATTTTTAAAGCATACTTTCTTACCACCAAACTGTGAGCTGCAGCCTTGTAACAAGGTGCTGTTGTGCCCAGTAGGAGACATTTCTTGTTCTTTCATTTCTGTGAGATCCATAATCAACTGTCCCCAAACCAAAATCTCCAGCACGCTTTCTCTTTTAAAACTATGTCTCCAGGATATTGAAAAATCAGGTAACCCGTGTGATTAATGAGTTCCTCTCCCCTTCCTTGTTATACTGATCTTTGGATAAATATGATGCTGCAGTGTTAGCTAGAAAGACAGATGTAGTGTATGACTAAATCTGACTGAATCAATCTCACCTGCCTTTTTCTGTGCCTTTCTCTCCCTAAAACCTTCCCTTTCCTTTCTTCTTATGATTCTTCAATAAGATATTAATTCTGCTTTTGACTTTTCAACTAAGTCTCATTATCTGTTAAATCCCATATGTCTTTAGCAAATTCTTGAATTCCGTTGATCCGCTAAGTCCCTCTATGACATTTCAAAATCTATTTACATAATATTATGTTACAAATAAACTTCTTTTTCTGCCATTAGAACATAGCAAACCTTTACCATTCATTCAACTGCTTCTTGCCATTAAACTATTTTCATTTTCTGATGAGAGGCCCAACTGTCAAGGAGAGATCACTGTTAGGGGACAGATGCTATACAGTTAATGTCAAACATACTCCAACCCACCTTCAGGCTGCAAGTACAGAGACCAGTAATAAAAATAAATTGATATGTACTAAATGTCCATTTTGTGATAAGTGACACACCCTCCACAATTTGATTTTATAATCACAGCAGCCCTACACTTCTGACACTATTATCTCACTTTGTTGTTGCTGAGTGAGTGTCAGATTCATAATGACCTATGTACAACAGGCAAAACAGTACTGTCAGTGTTTCTCTGCTATTCATAGGGTTTTCAATGGCTTATTTTTTGGGGAAGTGGGTTGCCAGGTCCTTCTCCCAAGCCTACAGCACCTGGTATTCCCAGGCGGTCTCTCATTCAAGTACTAAGCAGGTCATACCCTGCTTAGCTTCCGAGATCTGACAGGATTGGACACCACAATGGTATAGCTGCAGGCTTTTCTTACTTTGTTGTTAGGTTGTTGTTGTTAGGTGCCATGGAGTTGGTATATGACTCATAGCGACCCTCATAAGGTTTTGAATGGCTGACTGTTTTGGGATTTACTTGGGAGTGGATGGCCAGGTCCTTCTCCCATTTTTATGGTGCTGGGAATTGAACTCAGGACCTCAGAGACTGCAGTGCAGTGCTCTACCTACTGAGCTAAATCCCAACCCCTATCTCACTTTAGAGGTGATAAAATAAAACTTGAGAGATGCCTTACACAAAGGAACATATACTGTGTCAGTCAAACTTTGAACTGCTCTGACAAAATGCCTGACAGAAACAACTTAATGGAGGAAAATTTTATTTTGGCTCAGTATTATTTCCAGGCCTAGAGTGAGGCAAAACATCATGGTAGCATGAGCATGAGGCACAGGCTATTCACATCATGGCAGCCAGGAACAGAGCAAGATAATTCCTCTTCTACTTGACTTTTTCATTTTTACCCCCTATATTCCACCTGGACCCCCAGCCTGTGGGATGTTACCAGGAACACTCAGGGTGGATTTTCCTTGCCTTAGTTAATCCTCCTTGGAAAGGCCCTCACAGACACACCCAGAGGTATGGTTTATTAATCTCTTTGGCACTTCTTAATCCAGTCAGGTTGACAAGATCAACCATCACAGATACCAGTCTTGAAAGAATAGAATTAGATCTCAAAACTCTCCACTTTTAAGCCCGTATCTTTCTACTTTACTATACAGCTTTTCAAGATAAAACTTTACCTAAAACACATACACCACTAGCATCTCACTCTAGAACTGCTTTCTCTATGCTCATTGAAAATCCTCTAACCATTTAGCAGTTATTTCCCATGGTAGTGATAGTCGTACAGCATTGCAAATATAATTAGTGCCATTGAATGTAGGTGTTAAAATGGTTAAAATAGTAAATTTTGTTGTTTTTATTTGACCAAAATTTGTGACTACACAAATTTTAGTAGTCTTTCACTTCCTACGGTTTTTCATAACACCCTTTCCTTAAAAGTTATATCAATAGTTATAGAGACCAGCATGAAATGCTTAAGCTGTTTTCAATAAGTTACAATATTATACATGGTTTTCTTTCTATTACCTTCATGGCAACTTTAATAGGATAAATATAGATTTTTATTGCATAGGCTCAGGGATAGTATTATCACTTACCGAAAACTACACCTCACAGGGGGACTATGATGAGTTTTAAAACACTAAAGTTTCTCACCCATAGAATGCCATTCCTCAGAGAGAAATCTACTGTTTGCACAAACTATTTACTTGTACTTTATTAGGTCTGTTGGATAAAGAATGAATCTTGGGGCCTTCATTTGAGTTTCTACTTGACAGGCCCTTGACATGATATTGATGACTTCCAAATTTCTTTTCCAACCCACATGTCCCTCTTGGACACCAGATCATATATCCAAACCTTGCTATCCCTCAGACACCTGAAACTTAACTTGTCCAGAGCTTGATGCATTTTTATTTTTGTACTCTCAGACCTGCTGCTGCTTCTATATTTTTTCATTTCACTGAAAAATATAACTATCCATTCAGCTGTCCAAACAAGAAATCTAGGTATCATTCTCAAATTTTCCTTCTCTACTCACACCTTATAAATCAACACATTCTTTAGAGTTAATCATATTATCCCTCAAGGCCTGTTTCCAAGGATCAGCTTACACACACCTATACATGCATGCATAAGCAAAGCATTCCATTTGGACTGTCTCGTATGACACATTCAGCTATCTATTTGTTCAGGTAAATTGATCTTTGTAACCACAAAAGTGGCCTTGGATCTCAGCCAATAAAAAACTCAGGAAGATAATTTATAGAAAAATTTTTAAAATGCATCATTTCATAGTATTTTAGATACAAATGTTAATTCTCTGAATATTTTTTACTCTTGTGATATCATCCAATGTTTAAATATCAGCAGCCAATCTGATGTTCTTTATGCATGAGCTCAGACCAAGATCATTGCTTCACTTGCACGCTCTTGCTCATTATTCTTGGAGAAGTAATTGCAAGCCATATGGAGAAATTATTTTAAACTATAAACAAATATGTGTACTTGGTATCACACTTGCTTTTATCTAGAGGCCAATGGGCCTCTCCCCTCCTTCTCTTAGGCAGGATTCTCAGAAAATCCATAATACCACAATATAAAAGTCATAGCTCTTATATTGCAAACTTGGGGTCCAGCAGCATTTTTATAAAAATGTAAGATAATTTCCCCCAGTATTATAAGTCATTTGTTTGAACTTCTAGTCTGAAGTTTAACATATAAAAGTTAGCCTTTCCTTCACTGCCTAGTGGAAATCATGCTAAATCATCCAGATTAATGAAAAATAGCAATTCAATGTCTTTTCCCCATAATTTTGACAGTTGAAGAAAGATTTCCATAGGAATGGAGAACTCAGAAAGGGTATATAGTCAATTCTTCAACCTCCTGCCTATTTCAATTTGCTAATGAGACACAAAAGGCAAAAAGAGCCACATGGGCTATCTCAATTCTTAAGAAACATTCCTATTACCATGAAGTATAGACCTTGCCCCTCATTCAATAAAGTTTCTGAACACAATGGTTTCAGAAAACAAATTACTTCTTTCAGGAATATGTAGTCAAAAAGGAGCAGTCACAGGATGAAAGATGACATGAAAAATAAACATAAGTGAGCCACACTCACCATAAAAATGTTAATGATAACAACACAAGAAATTCTCAACAAAGACTTCGCAATGAATTTTAAAATGTTATTAAATAATTAATAAAAGTGAGTAGATGCATGCAAAGATACATACATGTATGACAAAAATGATAAGAATAGAATGTGAGAAAACATGAATAGATGAGCAAAGTAAAGAAATGAAAGAGCAACAAAAAAATCATAGAAATTAGGGTAAAATTGTTAACGGTAACAGGAGAATTGTTGTTGTTGTTGTTAGGTGCCGTTGAGTCGTGTCCGACTCATAACAACCCTGATAGGGTTTTCATTGGCTGTTTCAGGATTGTCTCGAGAGTAGATTGCCACATCCTTCTCCCAGTTTTTGAGGTGCTGGGAATCAAACTTGGGACCTCAGAGACTGCAGGGCAGTGCTCTACCAACTGAGCTAAATCCCAACCCAACAGGAGAATTGTTGTTATTGTTAGGTGCTGTCAAGTCGGTATCCGACTCATAGCGACCCTCTGTACAACAGGGGAAACACTATTGTCAGTGCTTCTCTGCTGTTCATAGGGTTTTCAATGGCAGATTGATTTTTGGGAGGGGCTTGCCAGGTCCTTCTCCCAAGCCTACAAATTCTGGTCTTCCCTGGCGGTCTCCCATCCAGGTACTAACCAGGCCTGACACTGCTTAGCTTCCGAGATCTGACAGGATCGGATGCCACAGGGCTAAGGCTGCAGGCTCAACAGGAGAATAGACATTGCTAAATATTCTAGAAGGGTTATACAGATTAAAAGAGGCCAGCAACAGGAAAGGAATATAAATCAGTGTTTTTAAGATACTGAGAAAATAAAAGGCAAGTTGTAGTTGTTAGGTATCGCAGATTAGGTCTGACACATAGTGACCCTATGTAAAACAGAAGGAAACACTCCCCAACACTGTGCCATGCATATAATCTCTTTTAGGTTTAAGCCAATTGTTGCAGCCACTATATTAATCCATTCAGTTGAGGGTTTTTCTTCTTTCATTGACCCACCACTCTTCCAAACATGATATCTTTCTCCAGGGAATGGTCCCTCCTGACAACATGTCCAAAATACATAAGATGCAGTCTAACCATCTTTGTTTCTAAGGAGCACTCTGGTTGGACTTTTTCTAGAATGGATCTGTTGGTTCTTTTGGCAGTCTGTGGTATATTCAATATTTGTCTCCAGCACCATAATTCAAAATCATCAATTTTTCTGTCTCCCTTATTCACTGTTCAGCTTTGCAAGCATATGATGCAACTGAAAATACCATGGCATGAGTAAGGTGCACTTTCATCTTCAACATGACATCTTTACTTTCCAAAAATTTATAGAAGTCTTTTGCAACAGGTTTCCACAATGCAACAAGTCTTTTGATTTCTTGACTTCTGCTTCCATGGGTGTTGACTGTAGAACCAAGTAAAACAAAATCTTAAACAACCTCAATCTTTTCTCCATTTATCATGAAGTTGTTTACTGACCCAGCTGCAAAGATTTTTGTTTTCTTGATGTTGAGGCACAATCCATCCTAAAGGATGTGTTCTTTGATCTTCATCTGTAAATGTTTCAAATCCTGTTCAGTTTCAGCAGCAGAGTTGTGTCATCTGTATAACATTGGTTGTTAATGAGTCTTCTTCCAATCCTGATGCCATATTCTTCTTCATAAAGTCCAGATTCTTGGATTAATTGTTCACCACAGAGATTGAAGAGGTACAGTGAAAGGATACAGCCCTGATGCAAAATTTTCCTAACATTAAACCGAGCAATATTTCCTTTTTGTGTTCCTGATACAGATTCCTCAGGAGTACAATTAAGTCTTCTGCTATTCCCTTCTTTGAGGCAACAGAGGCAACAGAGGTACAATAATCCACAAGTTGTAAATAGACAGAAACTAAAAACATAGAATAGAATATATTTTAAAAGATACTGTATAAGAAAACTGTGTAGAAACAAACAAGGTTTTAATATAGACACTGAAACATATTCTGTGTCCTAGGAAAATCTCATAGAGATTGTCAAATAAATGTCTTATTAAATTCACCTTTGAGCATCCAAGAAAAGATCACATCACTAAAAAGCAGCCATATTCAATGCTAAAAGACTGCTGACACAAACCCTCAAAGAAAATGTCTAGAGTCAAGAATTGTATATACAATTATCCATATATATATATATATATATATATATATATATATATATATATATGATAACATTTGTGGATGGTACAAAAACTCTGATAATACTATTACCCTAAACTCTTATTAAAGAAATCACTAGAGGATGCACTTTTACCTAACCAAGAAAAAAAGGGGAAAGTAATGGAAATAGGACAAGTGGAGAGTCTTAAATACATTTAACTTAAAATTGCATCGCCTTCTCATACCCACACTCATGTTTCCTCTTCCCTCATCTGACTCCTCACAACTGCTAATCTGTCCTCCATTAAAAACTACTTTTCTCATTTTGAAGTGCCATATAAAGGAAATATATCATATCCAACCTTTGCACATTAGCTTTTACCCTGGGCCTAATTCTCTGTAGATTCATTCAGGTTGTCATGTGTATCAGCAATTAGTTCTTTTTTATTATTAAGTAGTTATATATGGAGTGTAAGTATGATACAGATTGACCATTCACTTTTTGAAGAACATCTGGAATAATTCCACTTTTTGACTATTGTGAATAAATCTGTTATTAACATTGTGTACAGGTTTTTGTGCATGAACATAAGTTTCCTTTTGTCAGGGATAAATATCACAAGTGCAATTGTCAGATCACATAGTAATTGCACGTTTACTTGTATAAGAAATTTCCAAATTGTTTCCCAGAATTACAATACCATTTTATGGTCCTATTAGCAATACATGAATAATCCATTTTTTCTCCCTTCTTGCCAGCCTTTAGTACTATAATTTTTAAGTCATTCTGATATGTCATTAGGGATGTATCACTGTTTAGTTGGTATTATCTTCATGGCTAATGATACTGAGCACCATTTCATGTGCTTAGTTCCCATCCGTATCTGTTCTATAGTAGAGACATTTGTCCATAAGTTTTGCCCTTTTTCAATTAAATTGTTCATTTGTTTTTATTGTTGAGTTTTGAATTACTAGATCTTGTAATATGTGTTTTGTAAATACTTTTCTAAGCTGTAACTTGCCTTTTTATTTTATCTGTAGACCCAAAGATTTTAATTCCGAGGATACTAAATCTATCAATTTTTCTTTTTTTGACCCATGATTCTGATGTCAATTGAAACAATTCAATGTAGTTGTAGATCTTACTGAGTTTAGAGATAGGAATGCAGCTCAGCGGTGCAGCGCTTCCCCAGCATGAATAAAGCCCTCAGTTCAGCCCCTAGGACAACACCAGAAAACAACAACAACAACAACAACAACACCCTTCACTGATTTTCTCCTATTTTTGTGTAAATTGGTAAATGTCCCATAATTGTGCTCTTTATATTTAAGGCTGCTCTCTATTTTGATGTAATTTATTTTATAAAATATGAAATTTAAGTTGGATTTGGTGGTGCACGCCTGTAATCCCAGTGTCTTGGGAGGCGGAGGTGGGAGGATTGCAAGTTCGAGACCAGAGGCAGTCTATGTAATTTAGCGAGACCTTGTCTCAAAAAAGAAAAAAAGCAAAAAAAAAAAAAAAAAAAAAAGGGCTGGGGGCACAGCTCAGTGGTCCAGCACTTGCAAACCATGCAGGCGCGAGGCCCTGGGTTCAACACCCAGTACCCCCCCCCCCAAAAAAAAGACAGAAAGAAATTTAGATGAGATTAGAGATTTTTGTTTTTTTCTTTGTTTGCCTATGGATGTCCAGTTGCTCTAGGACCTGCTGCTGAATAGGCCATTCTTCCTCCATTGTATGGATGTCACTCTTTTGTAAAAATTCAATGGATCATGTTTGGGTGCAGCTGTTTCTAGGTCCTCTATCCTGTTTCAATAACATACGTTTGCATATCTCCACAAAAACCCACCCTATCTTGATTCCTAAAGCTATATAGCAAGACTTAACATCAGATCTTCCCACTTTATTATTCTTCATCAAAATTATTTTTGCTATTCTAGGGCCTGCGCCTTTCCATATAAATTTTAGAATAAATTTGTATGTCTACAAAAAACTTTGCTAGAAATTGAATAGAAACTGCATTAAATCTATAGGTTAAATTGAGAAAAATGGATATGCTAAGTCTTATAATCCACATACATACCATGCCTCTCCATTTATTTAGGTCATTGTTTTGTTTTGTTTTTATGAACTTTTTGTAATTTTCAATATATAGATCTAATACATAAAAGTCCTATACGTATTTTGGTAGTGTATGCCTATGTGAGTTTTTTCACGGCAATTATAAATTTGTATTGTATATGTGATTGCTGACTCACCCCCCGCCTTTTATTGCAGTATTGAGGGGCTTGACCTAGGGCTTCCTGCGTCCTTTGAAAGTGTTCTACCGCTGAGATGCGCCCCCAGCCTATTTTTTGTTTTTTAGCTTGACAGGGTCTTGCTAAGTTATACAGGCTGCCTCTGGCCTCAAAGGTGTGATCCTCCTACCTCCACCTCAGGAGTTGCTGGGATTAGAGGCATGTGCCACCACACATGAATATGCGACCTCTGCATATTCATTGTTAGTATACAGACATGCAGTTGATTTTTCAGTACTGACCAGATGTCCTGAGATATTCTTATGCTGATTAGTTCTAGGGGTTATTTTTGATAGATTCTCTGATAATTTCTACAATAACAGTTATGCTATATGCAAATAGAGACATTTGTTTCTTCCATTCTACTTAGGATGGCTTTTTTGGGAGGGTACTTATTACAATGGCTACAATTTCCATGATTGTACTGAACAAGAGTGCAGAGAGAAAGCATCCTTGCTTTGTCTTTGTCTTCAATTTTAGGAAAAAAGACTCTATACTTTTGTATGTTTAGTAAATTCTTACTAGATGTGAGATAGTTGATTTTAAATCATTGAGTGCTGCACATTTTTTTCTCTAGAACTATTCATGAACTTTTTATTGAGCACAGTTAAGTTACGAGGAAATAATTTGAATATTTTAGTTCTTGCTTTTAAGATTTGTTTGATGGGGCCAGACAAGTTTAATCTATAGATAATTAATGTCCACTGTTGAAGCAAGACCCTCATGAGTACTCCATCCAATATCCTATGAATCCTTAAGGTTTTCCAGTACAGTTAGCCTGCACGGGCACTATCATTTACCCTCTAGGTGTAATGTGTACAGTTCCCACTAATTTTTTCAAGCAATTCTTTCCCCAGTCTTGGCTGGTTTTCTTATATGAAAGTGGGATGATCAGCTGGGTATGGTGACTCATGGCTGTAATCCCAGCAATTCAGGAGGCAGAGGCAGGAACATTGGAGGTTTGGGGCCAGAGGTAGTCTGTGTAACTTAGTGAGCCCCTGTCTCAGTTTAAAAAATAAAAAAGGGGGTTGGGGAATGTAGCTCAATGGCAGAGTGCTTGCAAAGCACATGTGAGGCTCTGGGTTCAGCCTCCCAGTACTGAAAAAAAAATGTGATAATCAGAACTTCACTGAATACACAAAGAGAAGCCTCTGCAGTTCTACCGAGTTCCCACTCTGAGTAGCCTTCTTCTCTCAAGGACTGTATCCATTCCACTGTAGTCAACATGATTTCATTGACTGAATTTTGTCTCCTCAGATTAATGATTCTGCCACATTTACCTGGTGTTCCCTTCCTGGACTATGCTTGGACATGCTCACACAGCAGTATGATTGGCAGTCAGAGGGCTCACTTGTTTATTCTCTCCTTCCTGGTTATTGCCTGCAGCCCTAGCAATGGTGGAGTATGAGCCCATCAACTCTCCTGTGGAAGCTAAGCAGTGTCGGGCCTGGTTAGTGTTTGGATGGGAGACAACCTGGGAACACCAGATACTGCAGGCTTGGGAGAAGGACCCGGCATCCCACTCTCAAAAAACAGTCTGGCATTGAAAACCCTATGAATAGCAGAGGAGCACTAACAATAGTGTTTCACCTGTTGCAGGTAGGGTCGCTTTGAGTTGGACACCGACTTGCGGACACTTACAACAACAACAACAACAACAACAATAAGAACAACCACCCTGCTTATTTCTGGTCTACGTGCTCTGATGTCCAGTATTGGAGGAGCATTTTGTCATATAATTTTCCCCTAAGTTTGAAGAAAAGAGATAACCAATGTTATAAGTACTATAAATACCTGAGTTTTCTCTCTCTCTCCCTCCCTCCCTCCTTCTCTTCCTTCCTCTTTCTTTCTTTCTTTCTTTCTTTCTTTCTTTCTTTCTTTCTTCTTTCTTTCTCTTCAGTACTTAGGGGTTAAACCTAGGGCCTTACTCATATTTTTCAAGTGCTCTATCCCTGGGCTGCACCCCTAGCCCATTTTTTATTTTTTTATATTGAGGCATTGTCTCACTAAATTATGCAGGCTGTATGTGGCCTCGAACATGTGATCTTCCTGCCTGAGCCTCCTCAACTAGCTGGGATTACAGATGTGTGCCACAGTGCCCAGCTAGTAACTTAATTTTCTAAAAATTATCCCTAAGATTAAAAATATATAATTTAAATCTTATAAATAGTTGAACATAAGCATATTTAAAAATAAAAAGATAAACATTAAGAAAGATGATGAAGTTAACTAAAATAGAATGGTAAAAGAGAGGACATATGACATTAACTCTCATGTCAGAGAAGATATTTGGACTGTATTATTAAAATAAATTGTTTTGGTGTCATATTTTCAACATGACTAAGAAAGCTCTCTTTAATAACAAATGTAAATTATAAAGAAAATAATGTATCTACCTGAAGGCAATAGAGAAGGAACACTGTCTTCATATATTGGAAGAGAGCTAACACTTTGAAGAAAAGAGTGAAAGAGGATAAGATTCTGGGACTTACTTTTTATAGAATTTATCCTGAGTGCATGTTAGAGTCAATGATGCGCAGGATGATTAAAACTATGAGAGAACATATATAGTCTTACTAATTTGAAAAACCAGGGTTTGAAGTAAATGAAGCCACTGAAAAGATAAATCTTAGGCAACAATGAGTAAGAGCTGAGGAGCCCAGAATTCTGTGATAAACTCTCCCAAAATCTCTAGCTGACATCTGAACCACAGATCAGGAAAAGTGCAAAGAACGGAGTTGAAAATGTTATCAGCTACAAACCAGAGACGACAAATTATTTTCAGTTTAATTTTAAGTCACTTAACTGCAAACTAAACAAAAACAAAAACAAAACAAACAAAAGTCAAAACACTTCATTGAAGGAGCATGACAGAATCCAGAGCTTTTTCATACCTATCAACATGTCCAATCTAGAGTCTCAAAGCACTCTGCTCAAAAATCCAGGAATACTCAAAAAAATAATAACCAATACAAACCAGCCTTGAGAAGATCCAGGCATTGGATTTATATAGTAAGAAATTTAAAACAATGATTCTAACTATCTTAAATTTTTAAAGAAAAATATTCCCACAATAAAATGTTAGGTAAATGACCTCGATAGAGAAATGACTACTACATGAAAGAAATATCTAAAAATTTTAGAATTGAAAAATCCAATATCCAAAAAGAAAAAAATATTTAAAAACTCCATTGGATTGATTAAACATCAAAATGATGATGACAAAAGAAATGGTAAGACAATTTAAAAACCAATCAATAGAAATTATCCAATTTGAAGTAGAGAAATAAGGATCAAAGACTAGCAACATATAAAAAGCATCATACAATTGTAAGATAATATCAAAAATTGTAACACATATAATTGGAGTTTTAAGAAAAAGAATAGAAAGAAAATAGGCACAAAATGATAAGAAAGTTTACAAATTTAATGAAAGCCACAAATTTACAAACTGAAGTTCAGTGACTATAAAATAAATTAATATAAATAAAACTGTACTATATGGACATATGTTGTTGTTGTTGTTGTTAGGTGCCATCGAGTCCTGTCTGACTCATAGTAATCCTGGTAGGGATTTCAATGGCTGATTGTTTCAGGATTGCCTCAGGAATGGATTGCCAAGTCCTTCTCCCATTTTTGTGGTGCTGGGTATTAAACCTGGGACCTCAGAGACTGTAGAGCAGTGCTCTACAAACTGAGCTAAATCCCATCCCATATGTATATATAGGCAATAATAATGCCATTTTATGCTAGTATTTTACTTATTTAAATGTAAAATATAGCTGTGGCACAAACTACTAGAGTTGGGGAATAAATGGTCATGCAAGCTTGCAAGGTGTCTCCAGGTTATTTCAAGCATTCAATATTAGATTTAAATAAACTGTGAAAAGTTGATGTACATTAATATACATGTCAATCATTAAGATATTAATGTAAAAAGGTATTACTAAAATGTCAAGAAGCTAAAAATTGAATTCCAAAAAAAGTTCAAAGTATTCCAAATGACATAGGAAAGAGTGAACAGAGAAAAATCTAGAACGACAAAAGAAGACAAAGAATGAAACAATACAACCAAATTCAAATTTTAAAAGGGGCTCTTAGCACAGCACAGTGATAGAGTACTTGCCTGGTATCTGTGAGGCCCTAGGTCCAAACCCCAGTACTGAAAAAAAAAAAAATCTAAAACAAGCCACAAAGAGTAATATGAGAATTATAAAAAACAACTGTAACTAACAAAAATGCCCATTAACAAGAGAAAGGAAAAATTTATGAAAACATATATGGCAATGAAAATTAATGAACTATAAATACATACAAATCCATTGATGAATCTAAAAAATATAATATTGGGTAAAATATTTTAGAAAACAAAAGAAAACAGGACATAATTCAGCCTATAAAAGTTTAAAAAGAGAATAAACAAATGTACCTTATTAGAGATTAGAGGATGGTCTCACTTGAGGGGTGGTCACACTTGAGAGCTGGTAGAAATTGGCATTAAGAGAATGATCTGCATTTTGATGAGGTTGGGCATATGCACCGCACTCACTAATGTCAACATCACAATAATATCCATCGCTTCCACAATTTTTCTTTTTGTTTTTTTGAAAAACACTTAAATATATTAAGGTAAACACTTATCATTTTGTAACTCTAGATACTACATTGTAAAGTAGATCTCTTTTTCTTCATCTGATTCCTGTTAGGCTAGTGTGCTATTTGTGGAAAATCGAGTAGCATATATATGCTTTGTGTACTTTTCTGAAGATATGTTTTACCTCAATAAAATTTTACTTTCAAACAGAACAATTCGCAGTATTGTCAACAAAACTGTGGAACAGAGAGTCCAAGGTCTCATTCTCCAAGAGAAATACCAAACAAACAGAAACTCAAAATCAATTTTGTGAGAATTCTGGGAAACAATCAAGTGTTTACAATGGCCAAGAAAATACTAAATCAAAAAAAAAGAAAGAAAGAAAGAAAGAAAGAAAGAAAGGAAAGAAAGTAAAAGAAAACCTAAACATGATAGAAAAGCCCCGTAAACTACAGCATTTAAACTTGCCCTTGCTTCATCCCCTCTGCTGTGTGGCAGATCTTGAAGCCCAGTGGCTCTTTATACTCAAATTATTGTACTTGTCTGTTCTAATTTATCCGGAGGCTGCCTGGAAGGCAGATGTGAAATGTTCACCTTTTTTCACCTAACCTGGAATTCAGTTTGAAAAGCAGTAAGCATTGCCTAAAAATATTGCAAGGTGAGCTAATGACTTGCTGATGATTAGGGTAAACAATTACAGTTAAGACACACATTAGACCATTTAAAGCCCTGAAGGAAAAGTTGAGTGAGAATTTTTGGGAAATCACAATACTCAAAGTACCCATGTTTATGATAGATTTTAGAAAATCACACACATACAAAGACTCTAAGTTTTCACCTCTAGGTTTCAGTGCAAGCCTGGCTGAATGTTGGAGTGGCCCAGCACAGAACTAATCTGTGAAGTTTGAAAGAATTATTTGGTTTCCTATGACTCAAAGAAATCTCTGTCAAAACATTTGCTTAATGCAAGCTAAAACAAGAGTCATTTCAGTGACCACATAAGAAGGCATAGGTATCATCATTGCAAAAATAGCTTGAGTATATCACTAAACAGATAGCTACAGCCTTCAATAATTAATAAAATAGCAAAACCTGAGGAGAAAATAATTTGATTTCCAGAGTTATTATATATATTCAAATGTCCAGTTTCTAGCCAAAAATTCAGAAGGTATATAAAAACAGAAGAAAAAACTTCAAACAACAATAATAACAATAAAACATACGGCTCATTAAGCAGAGCAAAATAAACTGACAGAATCAATCTCTGAAGAAGCCCAGACATTGGAATTTACACAAAGGCTTTAATTTGTCTTAAATATACCCAAAGAGCCAAAATAAATGTCTGCGTGTGTTTCTCTCTCTCTTTCTGTGTGTGTGTATGTGTGTGTGTGTGTGTGTGTGTGTATGCAAAGAATTAAAGGAAATTAGGAAAAAAGTATAAACAATGAAAATATCAATGTAGATATAGGCATTTAAAAACAAATTAAATTAATTATGGAACTTGTAAACAAAAAACTATAATGAAAAACTCATTAGAAGAGTTCGATCCAAGAGCCAACTGGAATAGATGGAAGATGAGGAAATATAAAGAGAAGACCATTGAAATTACTGAGCCTGAATAGAATAAAGAAAAAAGAATGAAAAAAAGTAAACAGAACTTAAGTAACCTATATTACACCATAAAGTGGCCAACATTAGAGGGAGAAATAAGTAGAGAGAATACTTGAGGAAATGGCTGGAAACATCCCCAAATCTATTGGGATTCCTAGAGAGTACCACCACAATAGGGACCTATCTATCCTGCCTGGAGGACTAACATCTATCCTCCAGGGCATGGGAGCCCCAGGGGATAGAGAGGACCACAGTGGCAGGGGCCTCTGTGGTCTGCTTGGAGGACCAACATGTATCCTCCAGGGCTAGTGACCCTTGGCCTACATCCTGGTCCTCCAGTCCTCCCCTCCCATCAACTGACCAAAGATGGCCCCTGACAAGGCTAGCTTTGACACAGCCATCTCAACCTTCATTGGCCATCAGGACACCCTTGATTGGTCAATAGGGGAAGCCTACTGATTGGCCTGGCCCGTGAGTAACCCATCTATCCAAATTGTACCCTAAATTCACCTTCTTTAAATAACTGCCCCTCCTGGCAGGTATGGCAGGTAAACTGACATACCTGTCAGGGAATGCACTCTGATTGGCTACTTCCCGGCATGTTCCCTTTTCCCAAAAGCCATATAAAAAGGCCACTGACCACCCCTAGCCCCCTGCCTCTTGTTACCACCCTACTGTTCTCCACCTGCTATCCGGATCCCATCACCTTGAACCAGCACACCATAATCCTGTGGCCAACCTTCAAGAAAGACTCCATGTCAAGCTCAGGGGCCCCAAATAGCTGAAGGCACCTAACAAGACATGAAGAGCACCCCAATTCCTCCCAAGCCTGGGAAGGAGGGGAGAAAGAAGGTGAGCTGTGAGAGGCAAGACCAGAGAACCTCCGGTGCCATCCAGATACCACCAGAGCTGTGTAGCATAATATCTTAAAGCTGTAACACCATTGAAGCAGCACCATCCCATGCTGCTAGCTTCTGAGCTACCACTTTTAAAAGGCTGCTTGCTGCTTGCTCCTCTTTGGAGGAGCAACTTAATAAAAGTTCCTGTCGTGTCTTAAGAAGCCTCCCAAAGTCCTTCCTTTGGCATCACTGACCAGGCTCTTACCCTAATCCCGAGGGTCCTAGGACATTACTGGTGTCAGGGCAAGGCCCTGAGGCCATAGCTGAGCCAGAGCTGAACCTCAACACAAATCAATGGAAAACATGGATATACAAATCCAAGATGCTCGATAAACTCCAAATAGTATAAACTGAAAGACATTCATATTAAGACACATGGTCTTAGTCTGTTTTTTTGCTTCTATAACAGAATATTATAGACTGGGTAAATTATAAATAACAGAAGTTTATCCATCTTACAGTTTCTGAATGCTAGAAGTTCTAAGATTCAGAGACAGCATCTCACAAGGGTCTTCTTGCTGCTTTATAACATGATGAAAAACATCACAAGGTGAGAGAGTGAGAGGGCAGAACAAGAGAATACACATGTGAGAGAGCTCACTTTCAAAAAAGGGCCAGTCCTGTGATAACTAAGCCAATCTCATGACAATGGCATTAACCATTCATGACCTGTTGTTGTTATTGTTAGATACCCTCGAGTCGGTATCCAACTCATAGCGACCCTTACAGGGTTTTCAATGGCTGACTGTTTCAGGATTGCCTTGGGAGTGGATTGCTAGGCCATTCTCCCACTTTTGTGGTGCTGGGAATTGAACTCAGGACCTCAGAGACTGCAGAGCAGCTCTCTACCAACTGAGCTAAATCCCAGCCCCATTCATGACCTAGTCACCTCTTAAAGATTATACCTCTTACTATCCCATTGCAGTTAAATTTCAATATGAGTTTTGGAAAGGATGCTCAACCTGTGTAAAGCCAAAGAAAAACAGAGAATCTTAAAAGAAGCTAAAGAAAAAGGACTGTTTTATCACATACACATTATCCTAAGATTAACAGTCAATTTCCTACTAGAAGCCATGGAAGAGGAATGTAGTACCTAACGTATTTTAAATGTTAAAAAATAAAATTATCAACAACTAATTCTACATCTGGCAAAACAGTCCTCCAAAAATGAAGGAGAAATTAAGATTCTTATATTTAAATTATATTGCACTGCAAAAATGGGAGAAGGACCTGGCAATTCACTCCCAATCTTATATTAAGATTCTTATATTTAAAAAAAAAAATGCCAGGCATGGTGGCACATGTCTGTAATCCCAGAGAATCAGGAGGCTGAGGCAGGAGGATCATGAGTTTTAGGCCAAAAGCAGTCTGTACAACTCTGTCACAAAATTTAAAAAATAACATGAATAGATAAATACAATGTTTTTTTTTTTTATCAAATGAGAGAGTTCATTGCTCCCTCACCTACCCTATAAGAAATCCTAAAGGAATTCCTTCAGATTAAAACAAAAGGACACTAATCAGTAACTCAAAGCTGTGTAAAGAAATAAAATCTCCAGTAAAGGGAATAGAAGGACAAATATAAAAGTCATTGTCATTGTAGTTTTTGCTTGTAACACCACTTTTTATTTCCTTCTGGATTTAAAACAAATGCAAAAATGTAATTATAAGCTTATGTAAATGGGTAGTGTATGAGATATTTAGCCTGCAGCCACAGCCCTATGGCATCCAATCCCATCAGATCTCAGAAGCTGAGCAGGGCTGGGCCTGGTTAGTACCTGGACTGGAGACCGCTTGGGAACACCAGAAGCTGTAGGCTGGGAGAAGGACCTGGCAACCCCCTCCCAAAAATCAATCTGCCATTGAAAGCCCTATGAACAGCAGAGAAACACTGACAATAGTGTTTCCCCTGTTGTCTATAGAGGGTCACTATGAGTTGGATACCAACTCGATGGCACCTAACAACAACAAAAACATGAGATATTTATCCAAAGAAGATATGCAAATGGACAATAATCCCAAGAAATAATGTTGAACACCAATACTTATTAGGGAAATGCAAATAGAAACAATGACATTGCATTGGCATGGCATCCAATCCCATCAGATCTCAGAAGCTAAGCAGGGTTGAGCCTGGTTAGTACTTGGGTGGGAGACTGCCTGGGAACACCAGGTGCTGTAGGCTTCAAGATGGACCCAACAACCCACGCCCAAAAATCAATCCACCATTGAAAACCCTATAAACAACAGAGAAGCACTAACAATAGTGTTTCCCCTTTTGTATGTAGGGTCGCTATGAGTCGGATACAGACTGGATGGCACCTAACAACAACAACAACAAAGATAGCTATGCCTGCAGCTGAACCACTGTGGCATCTGATCCTGTCAGATCTTGGAAGATAAGCAGGGTCAGGCCTGGTTAGGACTTGGATGGGAGACTTCTGGGAACACCAGGTGCTGTAGGCTTGGGAGAAGGACCTGGCAACCCACTCCCCAAAACAATCAGCCATCAGAAACCTTATGAATAGCAGAAAAGCACTGACAATAGTGTTTCGTCTATTGTACATAGGATCATCATGAGTTGGATACCAACTCAATAGCACCTAACAACAACAACAACAGGATAGCTATAACAAAGCAAAATGGAAACTAGCAAGTGTTGGTGAGGATGTGGAGAAATTGGAACCCTGTACACTAGAGAGAATTTAAAATACTGCAGGGAAGCAGTTTGGAGGGGTTTGGTAAATGCTAAATTTGTTGCTGGTTGTGTGCTGTTGAGTCAGGTCAAACTCAGAGCATCCCTCATGGGGTTGTCAATGGCTAGTTATTTTGGGATTGCTTCAGGAGGAGATTGCCACATATTTCTCCTGTTTTTGTGATGGTAGGGTCCTCAGACAGCCTAGGATTTAGCTCAGTTGGTAGAGCACTGCGCTGCAGTCTCTGAGGTCCTGAGTTCATTTCCCAGCACTGCAAAAATGGGAGAAGGACCTGGCAATTCACTCCCAAGGCAATCCCATAACAGCCAGCCATTGAAAACCCTATGAGGGTCGCTATGAGTCGGATACCGACTCGACGGCACCTAACAACAACAACAACAAGGGTCCTCAGAGATGGCAGAGCAGCACTCTACCAACTGAATCAAACCCATCCATTAAAAAAGCTATATAGAGAGTTACTATATGATCCAGCCACTCCGTTCTTGATATTATACCCAAAATAACTGAAAACAGGTATGCAAACTAACATTTGTATGACAATCTTCATTGAAGCATTAAACACAATACCCAAAGGACAAAAATATCCCCAATTGTCCAGCAGCAGACAAATGGGAAAACAGCGTAATATATACACACAAGAGAATATTATTCAGCCATTCAAAAATGAATAAAGTTTTTTGATACTTGCTACAACATAGATGGATCTTGACAGCACTGTGAGAAATGAAATAAGGAAGTCAGACAGAAAAAGTGAGAGGAAAGTAGGAGACCCTCCCCCTGTAACACACACACAGAAAAATGGGAAGGAGAGAAGTTGAGAGAGAGAGAGAGAGAGAGAGAGAGACAGAGTAGGGAAAGTTTAACAAGCAATTTTAAATTATTTAATAGTGTCTTAAAACTCTAAATCTTAAGAAACAGCCCATCTTTGCAGTGATCTTTCAGAAATAAATTGTCACAAAAGCTTAGAATACTGATCACCTCAAATAGTCCTACACAATGTAGAACATCCTATGTAAAATCTCAATAATGTCCTCTGTAATTGTAAAGGAAATACAAATAGTCCTTGACTTATGATTTTCAAGTTGAGATATTTGATTTTATGATGGTATATAAGTGCTTCAAATCCAGTAGAAATCATACTTTAACGTGAATTAACCATATATTAATGGCCTGCACCCATACACTCACTGTTTTTCACCTTTAGTACAGTTTTCAATAAATTATATGAGATAGTCAACATTTCATTATAAAATTATCTTTGTTTTAGATGATTTCGCCCAACTGTAGGCTAATGTAAGTGTTCTGAATGTGTTTAAAGTAGGCTAACCTAAAACTTAGCTCAGTTGGTAGAGCACTGCGCTGCAGTCTCTGAGGTCCCCAGTTCAATTCCCAGCACTGTAAAAATGGGAGGAGGGCCTGGCAATCCACTCCCAAGGCAATCCCGAAACAGTCAGCCATTGAAAACCCTATGAGGGTCGCTATGAGTTGGATACCAACTTGAGGGCACCTAACAACAACAACAACAACAACAACAACAACGACAACCTAAGCTAGCCTGCAGCTGTGCCACTGTGGTGTCCTATCCCGTCAGATCTCAGATGCCAAGCAGGGGTGGGCCTGGTTAGTCCTTGGATGGGAGACTGCCTGGGAAGACCAGGTGCTGTGGCCTTGGGAGAAGGACCCAGAAACCCACTCCCAAAATACAGTCAGCCATTGAAAACCCTATGAATAGCAGAGAAACACTGACAATAGTGTTTCACCTGATGTACAGAGGGGCACTATGAGTTGGAAACTGACCTGATGGCACCTAACAACAACTACCACCTAAGTGATGATGTTCTATAGGCTGGGAATATTAAATATGTTTTGTTTGTTTTTGCTGCTGGAGATTGAACACAAGCCTTTGCACAACCTAAGCATGTCCTCTGTCACTTAGCTAAACTCCAAGCCTCTTAATTACATTTTTGGTTTATGATAATTTTAACTTATAATGAGTTTATTAGGAAGGAGTCCTATCATAAGATGAGGAACATCTGTACTCTAAAATACTACTGAGAGATACAAAATGGAGTTTTGTAAGTAGAAAACTGTATTAGAA
>VMDO01011116.1:0-68378 GCA_007922755.1 Pedetes capensis | reverse complement strand
GTCTGTGCAACCCAGCAAGCCCCTGTCTCAAAAAGTAAAAAATATGGGCTGGGGGCGCAGCACAGCTTTCCGCCCACTTGGGAGACCACTTGGGAGAACCAAATCCTCTTGTGGGTGGGATGATATTCAACCCCCCCAGAGAGAGTCTGTAGTAGGTCTGCCATGCACAGCAATTGCGCTAGAAACTGTTCTTATTGTGCCTAATTGTCCCGCAAGACTCTGCCAGAAAGGAGCACTCTGTCCGCGTGGTGCTCAGCCTCCTCCGCAGACCTCACCTTTCTCCACAGTGCGGTGGGATGACTTAGTATCCCCTCTGGTGTGTCTGGGGTCCAGGCATATGTGTGCCCGTATGTCTGTGGAGATTGCGTCTGCATGACCATCCCGCCACAACAGGAGAGAGGGAGCCGTGTTTCAGCTCTGGATGTGTACTGCTGGCACTGGTTTCCCACCGCCACAACAGGAGGGAGGGTGCGATTCCATGCTGACTCACCAGAAAACTTGCAGTTTGTGTCCTGCAGGCAGGGTGACAGTGTGATGTCAAGGTTGCATGCTGTGTTGGGTCCTGCTCCCTGGGTGTGTGGGCAAAGTCCCCTCCGAGTCTCCAGGATTCTATCCTGCCATCTTGTCCTGTGCTGTAGTCGCGCTCGGAACTTCACCGCTGGCGGTGAACTGCTCCGCCAGTTTCCGCCGAAAAGGAGCTCCCCCGGCCGCTCGCGACTTAGCCGCCTCCACAAGCCCCCGACCTCTCCGCAGCACAGTGGGGTGATTTGGGCTCACCTCTGATGTGTCTGGGATCCGGGCATATGTGTGCCCAATTTTCTGTGGAGTTCGCGACCATAGGCCTGACCCGCCGCAACAGAAGGGAGGGGAGCCGCGTCTTAGCTCTAGATGCGGATCGCTGGCACCAGCTTCCCCTTTCGCTCCGCGGCCGCTATGGAGGGCGTTTGTGGGCCCCCCCACGGTGACTCACCTAGGATCTGCAGTCTGTGTCCCGCAGGCGTGGTGAGAGTGTGCTGCCAAGGTTGCACTCCGTGTTTGGTCCGGGCCATGGGTGCGTGTGCGCGAAATCCCCTCCAAGTCTCTGGGATTCTATCCTCTGTCTGTGTGATGGAGAAATGGTGGCGTCCTGCTGCTGGCCACTGTGTAGCTCCTCTGCTATATTTAGAGAATATATAATGTATGATGAGAATAGGGAGAAGGACGTGGCAGCCCACTCCTGAAACAATAAACCATTGAAACCCTACATAGGGTTGCTATGAGTCGGTCCTGAGTCTATGGCACCTAACAACAACATGATGAGAATAAAATAATAAAAAACTAGCTATGCAAATTGACTAAATTCATCATTAATATAAAATGTTATTTGTCCAAAATTAATTTTAAATTAGTTTTTAATCTTAATTGACTTACATTGGTTTTGGTATCAAACCATTGATGTGATCTCTACTGACCCATCAGGTAGTCTTTCTTAGATAGACTTAGATAACCTGGATTTAGAATTTCTCATGCTTTTCCACACATCTCTCCATCAAGGGTGGAGCTATGAGGACATAAATACTAACAAGACTGGTATACAAATAAGGCCTTAGAACAAACGGTATTTTGTATTGCAAAGATCCTTGGGGAAATCTAATCTAAACATGCTTTATTTACAAGAAAATCTCTCCATCCAAAAGATAGTACCTCTACCAAGAGGTTTTAAAATCCACCTACATACTCTGGGAAAAGGAAGGAAACTAATATTTTGATTAGAAGGTATTCATACACAGTGGAATGCATTAAGGCATGTCATTCCTAGCCAAAATCTAAGGGATGTAGTGCTAAGAATGATGAGTCAATTCATCAAAAATATGATTATACCATAGATTTGTTTCTAAGATAGGAATAATATGAAGGAATGGATATGGATCTGCAATGTACACCAAAAGTATAATTAATTGCACTGATAATATCTAATTTATAAATCACATCAAATTCTGCCAGGCTATGTAATATGCACATTCCTAGTGGCACTTAATTTCTTTAAATTAATTGTGGGAAATTCCTCAAAGCTACTTTCTTTCAGCTGTGAATGGTTAGCTGCTGGGGAAAGTAAGAAAGTTTCTCTTTTTTTCTTTCTTTTTTTTTTTTTTTTTTTACTTTATGAGACTTGAAGCTGGAATCTTTAAACATTTTTCTGGTCTAATTATTCTTTGTGACAAAATAACTCCTAAACTATACTTTAGCCACAGTTTTGATGCCAGCTGCCTCCTAAAATTTAGAAGCATTAACAAAATAACTATAGTTTCACTGTGTATAAATAACATCCATTTTTAGTTAAATATTACCTTGCACAGTAAATTTTACATTTTTAAACTCTTAGAAAAAGTCTGTATATGAAAATTACCAATGGTTGCCTCTGTGTGGTAAAATTTGTTATAATTTCATTCTACTTGTATTTGCTTTTGTTCTTTTCAAATGTTCTATGGAAATATCTATTATAATAAACTGAAAATTAGGAATACCTTATTAGTACATATTAATACATACAACATTGTGGTGTATACATACATTGTGATATAAGTTGTCATATGCATAGAATAGATACCTTCTAAACATACTGACATTTTCAACAATAATTTTTTATTAAATATTGAATATATGCTGAATCCTTCTCCATATTGACTTATATCATCCTTAAAAGCAACACCATCAGCTAAGTTCTATTACTTTCAGAAAAGGAAATGTAAGCTCATAGTAAATGTAATTTGCTCTTAGTTATACAGATGGATTGCATAAACAGAGCCAGGTTTTAAATATAGGCAACTTGACTATGTGAACATGTATTTAACTAAAATATGTGGCTGCTTCTAAAGAGTATATATTATGGAAATTTGTATATCCAGAATTTCCTTTTCAAGTAAGTCTGATTCAGCCCAATGTAGTTATAGTTCAGGATGATATATTTCTTTGGCAGTATTTATGGTTTTGCACAAAAGACACAGAGGATTAGGTGAGCAAGCTGCAATAAGGTAAAAAGATTGATCATAATAAAAGTCATTTGAGGATTGGAGATAAACCTCTACACTTGGATGTAAGAAATATTTTCTTCAAATATTTTAAGCTGAAACCATTATTTCTATTAAGATTGATAGCCATGCCTACAGAAAGGGATCCCTTGATGATAATAACTTTTTTTTCAATATGAGAAAAAGAGTGGAAAAATCAAATCAAAATCTCAACAGAATGTTTGGTTTTCTCTATAAATTTCCTCTAAGATGGAAAATATGAGAACACATGTTGTTGTTGTTAGGTGCCGTCGAGTCGAGTTCGACTCATAGAGACCCTCGTAAGGTTTTCAATGTCTGGCTGTTGTGGGATTGCCTTGGGAGTGGGTTTCCATGTCCTTCTCCCATTTTGCGGTGCTGGGAATCAAATTCAGGACCTCAGAGACTGCAGAGCAGCGCTCTACCAACTGAGCTAAATCCCAGCCCATGACGGTTATTCTATCATGTCATATATTCAAAATAAATCTGAAAATATTTACAAGTTCGTTCTAGATGAGGCCAAATATGCAATTTTGACATAGACATACCTTATCAATCTTAATAGAGAAGTCTCAAAATTATATTAAATGTTAAAAGATAATTTTGATAACTTTTTAAACATCTTGGGCACACCAGTGAAAGCAAGAAAGAAAGAGGAAGAGAGAGAGAGAGAGAGAGAGAGAGAGAGAGAGAGAGAGAAAGCAAGAAAGAAGGAAGAGAAAGAAGAAAAAGAGAGAAAGAAAGGAAGGAAGGAAGGAAGGAAGGAAGGAATCTCTTACTATCTGAGGAGGATTGGTTTCAGGACCCCCCAGGAAGAAAGGGGATCCAACCAAATGTGGAAACTATTGAATGATATCATTAATATCACATGCAAGCAAAATTTTGCTCAATCATTCAAAAGTGACTACAGCAATATATTCACAGGGAACTGCCAGAAAATCAAGCAGGATTCAGAAGAGGACATGGAACCAGGGACATCATCGCTGATGTCAGATGGATATTAGCCAAAAGCAGGCAATGTCAGGGAGATGTCTATGTATGTTTTATTCTCTATGCAAAAGCACTTGACTGTGTGGATCATAACAAATTATGGATAACACTGTGAAGAATGGGAATACCAGAGCACTTAATTGTACTCGTGAGGAATCTGTACATGAACCAGGAGGCAGTCATTTGAACAGAACAAGGAAACACTGCCTGGTTTAAAGTCAAGAAAGGCATGCGTCATGGCCATATCCTTTCACTGTACCTGTTCAATCTCTATGCCAAGCAAATAATAGGAGAAGCTGGACTTTATGGAGAAGAGTACAGCATCATGATTAGAAGATTCATTAACAACCTACATTATGCAGATGACACAACTCTGCTTGCTGAAAGAGAAGAGGATTTGAAACATTTACTGATGACAACCAAAGAACACAACCTCTAGTATGGACTGTGCTTCAACATCAAGAAAACAAAAATACTTAACTACTAGGTCAGTAAGCAACTTCATGATAAATGGAGAAAAGATTGAGGTTGTCCAAGATTGTGCTTTACTTGGTTCTACAGTCAACATCCATGGAAGCAACAGTCAAGAAGTCAAAAGATGTATTGCATTGGGAAAAGCTGTTGCAAAAGACCTCTTTGAAGTGTTGAAAAGTAAAGATGTCCCATTGAAGATGAAGGTGCACCCGGTTTATGCCATGGTATTTTCAGTCACATCATATGGTTGTGAAACCTAGACAGTGAAAAAAGGAGATAGGAGAAAAATTGATACTTTTGAATTATGGTGCTGGAGACAAATATTGAATATACCATGGACTGCCAAAAGAACCAACAAATCTATCACAGAAGAAGTGAAACCAGAGTGTTTCTTGGAAGCAAGGATGGCTACACTGCATCTTACATATTTTGGACATTCAGTCAGTAGGGACAAATCCCTAGAGAAGGACATCATGTTTGGGAGAATGACAGGTCAACAACAACAAAAGAGGAAAACTCTCAACTAGATGGATTGACATAGTGTCTGCAACAGTGAGTTTAAACACAAAAAAAGATCATGTGCCTAGCACAGAACTAGGGAGTGTTTCACTCTGTTGTACATAGGGTCACTATGAGTCAGACTCAACTCAACAGCACCTAACAACAACAACCATGGATACCATGATCTGCAGATGCTCAAGGCCCTTATATAAAATGATATGGTATTTTCATATAACCTATGCATATGCTCTTGTGTATTTTAAACATCTCTAGATGATTACCAAATGTAATGTTAATGCTATATAAATTGTTGCTATACTATATTATTCAGGAAATGATTATGAGGAGAAAAAGTCTGTACATGTTCAGTGTAGATGCAAATTATAAAAATATTTTCAAACTATAGTTAGTTCAATCCTTGAATATGGAATGTGAAGATATAGCAGGCTGACCAGACAGTGGAAAACATAGGCAAAATGCCACATTTTCCAAATTAACATCAGTTGAATCTGTCTTTTACTGAAAGTTATGAGACTGAGAAATCTACATAAGATTTAATGTAAAGGGAAAAAAATAATGACATTTCTTGTTTTCTTTATATCTATCTGGCCAGATTTCTTAACAAATTCTTATAGTCTTATTATGTTCAATATACTTTTATATTATTTATAAAGTACATTATTAAATTTGTTATAGAAATTTTTATATTAAATTTATATATGTATAATACACACATATACATATACACATATACTGACAATTAGATCAGTATGTTATCATTTCAGAACTCTGTAACCCTAAAGTGTTTCTGGACCAAAGACAGGAACATATATAAGTTTTGAACAAGAGATCCCCTTGACCTGCAGGAAGACAAAGCCCTTAGTGTACCAGGACAACTTCCAGTTCTTTGATCAACGGGGCAGAAATACTCCCCAGAAAAATCAAATCGCCTTTCACAGATATTTCAATATGATTGGCAAGGGCAAGCATCAATCTCTCCTAGAAAAGAAATGAGTGGGTTCCTTACAACTTGAGCCAAAGTATCAACTGTTACACACAGATCCAAATATAGTGCCTCCTGGCAAAGACACAGTGCAGAGCATGAGGGTGAGCTGGTGAACAGACATCCGATAGCATTGCCCCCGAAACTTGAGCTAGAGGTTTGCTTGTTGTGGAGACAAATACACTGAAAATCCAGACAGAGAGCAAATCACATTACCTTGATTTTAGGAAGTTCTTTGAAAATGGATTTTAAATCTCTTAGTTTGAGGCATGCAAGCAGAAGGAGGAGGGGGATCTGTGGCAAGGGGTCGTGAGAGGGTGATGCGGGAGTTAACAGGAACAATGTACAATGATAATGCATGTAGGGAAATGTCATAACAAATCCCATTAATTTGTGTACTTAGTAACAAATTACTAATAGAATAATTTTTTGAAAGGTGATATAGTATGTCTTGTTTTTGTTTTGGTTTTTTGGTTTTACTTATTGTTATAGAAATGACAAATATACACAAAATAGAAAGAATAATATAATGAACTTGCTCTGTACCCATTACCCAGTGCCAGTAATTACCATCACAGATATAATCTAAAATAAGTTTTATACATAGTTTTACACAAAAATAAGGATTATACATGACAAGGTTTTACAAACTACTTTTCAAGTTATATGAAGAAATGTGGGTTTATGTCACTCATGTTGCAAAATGTTGGCAAAAGGAATGCTTGTCAAGTTATTTTCAGATTGAAATTCTCAGGGCAAATAATTCTTGTGAGTTCTCCATAATGAAAACTGAGCATAAGCTGGGCATGGTAGCACACATCTGCAATCCCAGCACTTGGGAAGCCAAGGCAGGTGGATCATGAGTTCAAGGCCAGCCTGGGGCTACATAGTGAATTTGAGGACAGCCTGGGGCACATAGCAAGATCTGATATTTAAACAAAACAAGACAAAACAACAACAAAACAACGGAGCAAGTTTAGAAGTTCACTTTATTTGTTCAACTATGGAATACAAAGACTCTCTACGGTTCATTCACTCGATTAGAAAGCTTGCTAGAAGCTGACGAGTAACCCAGTGGTTCAGTTCGTTAATTTACACTAAAAGAACAGTTGTGAAGCAATCTGGAATCTTTAGGACATTTTACTTCCAGAAAAATCTAATTGGAAAGTAAAATTTTGGTGAAAAGTTTTTTCGGTAAGTATGGAATCATTTTTAATAAAAAAAATATCTTCAGCTGAAATGACATCTTTTGTGTGGTTTTATTTATGTATCTGAGTTATTTCATTGCATTTGCACCTCAATGCCCCTCCTATAAATTTCTCTTCTTGACTTTAAATCTTAAACACCACTCTTCGTGGCAGCCTTCTCTGATTCTCCAGAGGAATTACTTACCTCCATATGCTGTATTTAAACTTTTAGAGTGCCTGCACTTTTCTTTCATAGCCCTGGTTACAATCATAATTACATAGTAATTTAAGAAATTATTGTCTAATGCCACTCTTCTCTTCTAAACCATAAGTATCATGAAGCCAGAATATGTTTGCCTTGTTCACTAATGTGTTCCTAACACTTAGCAAGTGATAGGCATATAATAGCTATTCATGAAATATTTATTTAATAAGCGAATGCATGTGTTTTTTTTTAGTGTAACTCTGTAAGTTTTTGCATATTTGGCTTAAGAAGTATAACAAACAATAATGGCCCTCTTCCTTATGTACCTCCCACGTTCAAACATGAGGCTAAGTACCTTGAGTGCATGGTCTCACAATTGCCCTATCAAGCAGGTGCACTTACAGGCGTGCACACCAAAGCTTAGGAAGACTTGGTATACGTCCTGGCCAGGGGCTGGAGTGCGACCAATTCACGAATGCAGCAAACCTTTTAAATGCAAGGGAAATCTTATGCTACTTTTTCCCAAGGAGTAATTTTTCCTTCTGTCCTTTTGTGCTGGGGAGAGGTGGGAAGGGGAACCTGCATTTTTCCTATCAATTGTTCAGTGTCTGGTTGTTGCACCTTGACTCCCACACCCAGGATTTGGACTCAGCACTTGGATTTCGTGTCTATTGATCAGAGATTTCAAAGTCCTCCTCCCAATTTCTGTATCACGTATTGTATTCAAATGGTGTCTTAAGTTCCATGGGTCCAAAAAGGAAATGGCATTTCTGTTGTTTGCTCTTCCTGAGAGTGCCAAGAAAAACAGGGAAGACAGGAGAAGGCAGGCGTTAATAGAGAGCACCAAGAAGGCAGCTGGGAACCACCCAAAGCATCGTGGACTTCTAAAGACCAATGACCTCAAGTGTGTCCCTGGCTGACACTGTACTTTAAACACCAGGCTTCTCGGGAACACAATTCCCCCCTCTCATTTTTGGTGCTGGAATTGAACCCAGGGCCTCACACACACTAAGCATAGACTCCACCACTGAATCAAATGCACAGCCCCCTAACAGCATTTTTTTAAAAGTTTCAGTCAAAAATTTTTTACATTTTTTCTATTTATTTTGAAATCAGTTACAAACTGATAAATATTTTTTAAAGGGCCCCATATGTTATAATGTTAAAGTTTCTTTCTTACTAATAAGTCATTTTGCAGAAAGGTGTCTTTCATATTTTTTTTTCTTTTCTTCCTTCCCCAAGGCCCCCCAGTACCGGGAGTTGAACCCAGGGCATCACTCATGCTTTTTGCAAGTGCTCCACCACTGAGCCACACCCCCAGTCCTTTTTCATTTATTTTGGGAGTGTCAATAAATTGTGCAGGCTGCCTCTGGGCTCAAACTTTCCATCCTCTTGCCTCAGCCTCCTGAGTAGCTGGGATTTCAGGTCTCCACCATGGTGCCCGGCTCTATCTCATGTTGGTGATTCTTTCTTATCACTCTGTTTTGAGGCAATCTGCAGTTTTCATATGATTTAGCTCTTCTGTGTCTGGAATCTATTGCAAGAGGAGAAGACTATAACGCAGTCTATCATATAATTCAGTCACTTAAATTACGCTGTATCTGCACATGAAGGAGACTCTGATGCCTATTTTTCAGAGACTGTCAGGAAGCAAGCTTAGTTGCTGAAATTCTTCTGGAAATTCTTCAGGAAGTTGAGTAATTTAGCTTTTTTGAGTGAAGCTCAACATAAATCTTCTCTCAAAAGACTATGAGCTCCACACAGACAGGACCCCTTCTTCTCACTTGATGTTGCCCCAGGTCTTAGAAGGACATCTGCCACACTATTGGTGCTCAGCGATATGTGTTGATTTAATGAAAAAAAATCCATATGGAATCATTATTTAAAGTGCTTTTTCACCTCATTCAGGAATAGTTAACTCTACCCACTATGCTATATAGTGTGTGGTGAATTCTAGATTTTTATGACTTATTTATCTTGTGTAACTGAACCTTAACAGCAGTTAAACAGCTCTCTATTTCCCTCTCCTTCAATTTTTAACAAATGTCAATAGTGATTATAAATTATTATACAGTTCAATTACATTTACTCACATATAGAAAGAGGTCATTTTCTTATTTTTCTACTTATTTTATTAAATAAATGGAAAAAATACAATTATGAATTAATTAAACCAAATTTTCTTCTTCCTTCAGATGGATCTCTTCTTTTGGGGCCTGTCCAAGAATTCCAACTGACACCCACCACCACTTGACCTCTGTGGACGGTCAGAGCTCTGCAGGTAAGAACAACAATGGACCCTTACTGAAAGAGAGGTAAAGGGCTATGTGGTGGGAAACAGCTTGAGGGTGTGGCCAAACTTGAGGGTGTTTTAGTATGGAATTAGTACTGCTCTTGCAAACAATATTGCTGAGAATCTTTTCACTGTGTCTCTGCACTCCACTACTTACTGGGTGATTTGTGCTTTGTATTTCCTTTGAAAGTTATAAACAAGTTCCCAGTGAGAGTAGTATACAGATGCTCCTTGACTTGCAATGAGATTACATCCTAATAAACCCATTGTAAATTGAAAATATCTTAAATTGAAATGCATTCAATACATTGAACCTCTCGAACATTATAGGTTAGCAGCACAGGACAGCTTTGTTTACCCTTGTGATCACGAGGCTGTCAGCTGCCCATAGCATGGGATTATGCTCCCTATTGCTAGCCTGGGAAAGATCTAAATTCAAAGGAGGGTGTCTACTGAATTAATGGCACTTTCACACCAACATCAAGTTGAAAAGTTGTAAATTGAACCATCACGGTCAGGGACTATCTACATGTGATAACAGATACCCAGGATTAAAGCTTCTTTATGGCCTCTTTATTTCCATGGCCCTTTCTAGCAAATACAAGAGCAGTATGATACAGCTTCCAAACTTAAATATGAGCATCATTTCAGAAATGAGGCAACATAACGTACAAAGGTAGAAAAAATTGGATGCTGATTGTGTGCCTAGCTAAGGGGGAGGCCCCTAGTTTTGCTACAGTTTCAGCAAGATCCCTAATATTTTCCTTATAAGGAGCAGTGGATTTAGGACACAGTGGGGGGCGGGGGGAGGACTGAGGCAGACACCCAGGCTGGCCTCACAGCAATGAAGAGGGCCAAGTAAGTACAACAGGATTTCATTTTCGTAAGCCCTGTTAGTACGTGAATTTTGATGTGGTTCAATTGACAAATCTCCAGATATAACAATGACATCCAAGAATAGGTATTTTTTTAAATTGGTTTTTAAGCCTGTTATGAATAATCCCCATGGATGCCCAACAGTACCACCTTTGTTTCCCTCCAGTACCACTGTTGTTATTGTTAGGTGCCATCCAGTTAGGTCCGACTCATAGTGACCCTATGTACAACAAAACGAAACACTCTCTGACACCACGGCAAGCCTGGCACTATGACAGTGCCTCTCTAATATTCATAGGGTTTTTGATGAATGACTGTTTTCGCACTTGCTTTGGGAGTGGGCTGCCAGGTCCTTCTATTTTTGTGATGCTGAGGATCAAACCCAGGGCCTCAGAGCACACAGAGCAGCACTCTACCAACTGAGCTCAATAAACCCCATATCCTGGTACCATGATCAGATTACACAGATTTCATAATGTTTTCAACCCAAGGCAAAAGTTTCTAACTCAGATTGTATGAGTCCACTCTTACTTTCCTAGCACCTTCATATGCGTGAATTTAGAAATATTGTGCATTGTACATTAAGATGTGATTACTAGATTAAATTATTAGCATATTTGAGTTACACTGTTTCCTTGTTAAGTGAGCACCATTTGACCATTTGAAACTCACAAGCAATATCCAAATCAAGATTTTTCTCATTAATCCAGTCTTATAGATATTTTAGATTGAAGTCTGAAATTCTTTTAAATTTTTCTATATGTCATTGGAAAGCATGAACAGAGAAAAAAGTTTTCCCTTCACTGGCGGTCTTCCTTCATTAGTAGGTCCCATCTTGCCAGATAAATGAGGGGAGCAGAGTCTTGGATTAAATTGTTGGGCTGGCATTTAGCTCAGTTGGTAAGAGTGCTGCTCCACACGTTCTGAGGGCCCATGTTTGATCCCCAGCATTGCAAAAACAGGAGAAGGACGTGGCCATCCACTCCAAAGCAATCCTGAAACAATCAGCCACTGAAAACCACATGAGGGTGGCTATGAGTTGGACTGACTTGATGGCACCTGACAACAACAACAACAACATGCCAGGAGAGGGCTGGGATGCCTTGGTGGGGGCGCTTTCCAATCCAGTATCTCATTTGCTGATATCAAGGAATGTAAGAAGTGGTGGGTGCTTACCTGAGATTTGTAGTGTGTTCTTGTACACAGATTAAAACCATCTTTTTGCAATGTTGTCTGAAGTTAAGAGGGTGTCATCTATACTGTAAAGAATACAAACAAACTCTCAGAGAACACAGTCCTGCCTAGCAATTTTGAAACAGTCTTTGAAGACACCCATAGCTTTGACAACGATCCAGAGCCAGCTGGGTTGGAGTCGCCCAGCTTAATATAGAACACGGCAACCCTGAAGACGTGTGAGAGCCAGGAGGTTTTCTGCAGCAAACACGTATGGTTAAGGCTGATGGACCCAGCTTTCCCTTGGGAAACACTCAGGATGAGACTCTGTGTCCAAAAAGAATAGGTGAAATAAATAGTTGCTGAAGCATACAAATACTAGTGTTTCCTTCTTCTATTTTTACCTTCTTTGATATTAAGTTTTCAACACATAATTAATCGCCCATTCTAGGGAGTTATGTGGTTGGCAATATTTTGAAAAACTGTACTGGAGTGAGTTATTTTTGGTTAGTGCTTTCTTTATTCCTCTTAGAAGAACAGTGGATATGGCCAATGTATCTGTGCTTGGGAGACAGAACAGGGCCTGATGGGAACAGAGGGAAGAAACAGCAGAAAGTAGTTCATTACAAAGATGCTGAAGGTTCATTCATTCATTAAAAAAGCATTGAGAGCCTGCTCCATGACAGCAATGCCTCAGGGATGGCACTGTGGTGATCAACTAAGTCCATACCCTGCAGAAGCTGACATTTCCACATGTCTCACAGGCAATAAAACATGAACTCATGTCATTTCAAGGGATAATAAATGCTATGAAGACCAAAGAGCAGGGTAAGGGAATTGAGAGGAATGGCGAGTCAGGCAAGGTAAAATCCAGGGTAAGAGCTTTCAGAAGACATGACATGTAATCAGACAGCTAAGGGACACAGAAGAGTCAGCCACACAAATATCTTAAGAAGAACATTTCAGATAGAATAAAAAGCAATACACATGAAAACAAACAAGCAAACAAACAAAAAGTATACTGAGAAGGAAATGCACTGAATGTGTTCTTAGCATAGCCAGAAAGCAAGGAGTAAAATGAAAGAGGGGTAAAGGACTTGGATGTGAAGTTAGAGTAGATAAAAGCCAGTTGCTGTCAGACTTCAGGGGCCATGAAGAACTCTTTGAACTTCATTGCAGTGTGATAGAAAGTCATGGGAGAGTTTTTAACACAAGTAAGATGTGATTTCATGCACACAGACTTTAAAAGGCGGAAGTGGAATCAAGGAAACCAATTAGGAGAATCTTGCGGCTGAACTCTGAGGTGGTAACAAGAGATATGGCAAGAAATCATGGATACTACAAATATTTCTGGAATGGATCTGACAAGATATGCTGATGGCTTACACATGGAAGATAATTTTTTTTTTGTCTTTTCAGACAGTCTCACTGCATACCTGAGGCTGGCCTTGAATTTACGATCTTCCTTCCTCAGCCTCCCCAGTGCTGGGATTATTGTGCACCATCATGCTCTGAAATTTAAAGACAAGTCAGGGATGATCTTAACGTTTTTGCCTTAAGAAGTTAAATTAATGGCAGTCCCATTTACTGAATGTGTTGTTTGTTGGGTGCCGTGGAGTCAGAGCCAACTCATAGTGACCCTATGTACAGCAAAATGCAACACTCCCCAACACTGTGCCATGCACATGATCTTTTTATGTTTGAGCCCAATGTTGGAGTCACTATGTTTCTGTTCATTTTCAGTGGTGCCACATCAGCAAAAGGAGGTACCTTGGGTTTTACTTCATTCCCATGAGGAAGGTTGACTCTACTTTGAGGAGGCAACTCTTCCCTAGTCATTTCTTGAATGCCTTCTAGCCTGGGGGCTCATTTTCTGGCACTATGTTGGGCAGTGCTTGTCTGCTATTCATAGAGTTTTCAATGGCTAATTATTTTGGGCATGGGCTGCCAGGTCCCTCTCCCTTGTCTTAGTCTAGAAACTCAGCTGAAATCTGTCGACCATGGGTGGCCCTGCTGGTATCTGAGACACCAGTGGCAAAGCTTTCAGCACCACAGCAGCATCCAACTTCCCACAGCATGACAAGCTGACAGACAAGTGGGAGTTGCTAAATGTAGAGGGCAGTTAAGACAAGCAGAAGAGCAAAAGATTTTAAGAGGAAATTAAAGTGCCGGGTGTGGTGGCGCAGGCCTGTAATCCCAGCGGCTCGAGGGGCGGAGGCAGGAGGATCGCAAGCTCGAGACCAGAGGCAGTCTGCGTAATTTAGCAAGACCCTTTCTCAAAAAGTAAAAAAATGGGCCAGGGGTGCAGCTCAGTGGTCCAGCACTTGCAGAGCATGCAAGCACAAGGCCCTGGGTTCAACCCCCACTACCGCAAAAAAAAAAAAAAAAAAAGAAAGAAAATTAAAGTGATGTATGATGATATAAACATATAAGTAGGAGATGGCTTCAAAATCTTAAATGGTGCAGCAATGCTCAGCCTCACACATATGTCAGAAGACTAATGTTATTCATGTTTCTGGAACGGGGTAAGCACAGACACTGGGAAGACATGCTGTCTGTCAGTTTTTTTCTTTATCCATTTCTGTGCTCATTCAAGGTTTTAAAATCTTGTTCATGAATTACTTTTATTTTTTAAGATACCAATAACTGCAAGAAGAATTAAAAATTGAACATGAGATTTTACATAGAATGAAAGGTCAACTGCATGTACCTGCTTAGAGGGATTTTTAAACCATCCAATGTCTTAACCCTTTAATGAACCTTAGAACCAGACAGATGCATCTTCAGCTCCTTCTGACCTTGTATCTGGCAGGAATTTCAATTTGTTCCTTAGTTTAAAGTGTGTTTTCTTCTCTTGGCCATGCCTTATACTGCTCTGCTTGTAGTATGATACACTATGCCTCAGGCTCTAAAACGGTTTATACACATCTATCTCAAAAGTATTTGTCATCTGTCCCTAATCCAATGCCTTGCTTAAGACCAAAACCAGTTGGCCTCGCTTAACTAAATGAGACCTGTTTGTTTGCTCTTTGAAGCTAGGTAGCAAATACAAGAGTATTCCCACTTGCTGAATTACCTGATGCCTTCCACATGAAATCAGTTGGTGTGCAGGCAGTAATGAAGTCACTTTTTCTGTTTAGATAAGAGAGTAGCCAAACCTCTCAGGGACATTTTAACAGATTCCTATAGAGAAGGGATTAGGGTCTCTATTAATACACTCAGTTAGGCCTGCATTCCTGGAACATGGGGCTGTTCTACTGATCTTTTTCCTTCACATTCTTCCAATGAGTTACCCTCCCCCAACACCAGAGTTTTATTTCAAAGGCGTTTACTAGCTCCCTTATGTCAACTTTCTATTTTTAAAGATGTGATCTTCAAATCATTAATTCATTTTAATGTCAGCTTTATTGAGGGGTATTTTACATGTACAGTTCAATGAATCTTGAAAATTTTCTACAGTTTTGTAACCACCATCACAATGAAGATATACAGCAATTCCTTCCTCCCCCAAAGTTCCTTCATTGCCTCCTTACAGTCAATTTTTCTGTTTAGCCCACTCCCTCAGCTTCAGGCAACTACTGGCCTTCTTTCTGTTATTACAATTTTCCCTTTTCTAGTACATCATGTAAATGGAATCATATAATGTACAGTATTTTTGTGAAAAGCTTCTTTGCCTTACCATTATACTTTTGAAATTCATTCATGTTTTTGTATATGTAAGAGGTCTGTGCCTTTTTATTGCTGCATAGTATTTTATTATATGGATATACCACAATTTGTACACCCACATACCAGTCATGGATATTTGACTTACTTATAGCTTCTGTATAGCTACTTAAAGTTTTTGTGTGGTCACCTACTTCATTTTGTTTGCATAAATACCAAAAAGTCGGATTGCTGGTTTGGGTTTAAATCTACCATCTTATTACTTACTTTCTATTTGTTCCATCTGTGTCCTGCTCCTCCACCCCATCTCTGCATTCTTCTGGATTATTTTTAGTATTCCATTTTACCACCACAATAGGTTTATTAGCTTTAGTTTTTTATTTTCCATGGTTTCTCAAAGGTTCCACAATACAGATTGAAAAATTTTACCATCGTGTTCATTCAAATAATGTAATAATACTTTACATATAAGCAACTGACAACAGTACTCTCCATTCCCTCTCTTCTTTTGTGGTATTTTTGTCCTATGCACTACTTCTACATAAGTTATAAGCTCTATAATACATCATTATTATTTTTGCTTTAAATAGTCAATTATATTTTAAATGAGATTTAAAATGGGAGAAAAATGTCTTTTGTAATTTCTCACTTTTTGACCATTTCTTTGTGGAGTACTCTTTTGATCCCAACTTTGACCAGGTATCATTTTTCCTTTTGCCTAATAAACTCCCTTTAATATATTTTGGGGACAAGATTTGCTGGTGATAAATTTTCTTGGCTTTTATTTGCCTAAAAGTGCTTTTATTTCATGTTCATTTTGAAAGAGATTGTCTTTGGGCATCAATCCTAGGTTGGCAAGTCTTGTTTTGTTTTGCTTTTCCCCTTTAAGGACGTTAAAGATATTGTTCCACGTCCTCTGGCTTGCACCCTTTCCAACATAAAATCTGCTGTTATTTTTCTCTCTCCCTCTCTTTGTCTTTGAGGTTTCTTTTGTCTGTAGCAGTAGATTTTTTATTTGTTTGTCTGCTTGGTTTGGGTTTTTGGAGACGTGTTCTTACCATATGGCCCAGACTGGCATCAAACTTAGGATCCTCCTACCTGGACCCGCTAAGTGCTGGGATTATAGATAAGCACCACATCTGGCAATTTTTTTTCCTTCACCACTGAGTTATGTCTCTATCCCCTTCAGCAATAGTTTTCAGCAATGCATTTGTGATGTACTTTGGACAAGTCACGTTTATTTAGGCCCTCTGTGCTTCTCTTTCCATTCTGGGACTCCACTTATGTGCGTGTCAGAACACTTGATACTGTTCTTCTTGTCATGACACTCGTTCATTTTTTTTTTCACTATCCATATATTTACTGAGTAGCAAACAATGAAAACATTACAATGCCAAAAGGTAAGTTCTTCTCTATGTATATTGAATATGCTTACTGAGGACACTGTTATTAATCCAGAACAAAATTCTCTTTCGAAACCCCCAATCAGTCAGTACTTGATTCACTCTTAAATTTTGAAGTAGGCTAGATAGATATAGGAGAAAGGAAGGACAAATGGCTGGTACCTAGAGGCAGAAGCATGTTCAGAGCTCTTTTATAGCAGGACATCATGTGGCCACTCAAATAGTAAAAATCAGGACCACCCAAAACCTTCTGGGAATATGGCTGACAAGGTGACTGCTAACTGTCCTCTGCTTCCTTATAATGGCATCTCCATGTCCCCACCTTTGCAGAACTGACAATCCCCATCATGTGTCTGACACCATGACACAGCCAAAAACCCCTATAAGGACACAAAATGGGAATAAACCCTATTCTCCATACCATTCTTTTTTATTTTATTTTTTATTGGACATTTTTAATGTACACCTTAATGTGATTCATTGTGGCATTTACATATATGCATTTTGATGTACATTATTCATATAGGTTTCCCCTTACCCTCTTCTATGCCTCCCCCCACCCTCCCCATCTAAGTCTTCTCTATCATTTACTTGGTAATATTTTTCTATATGTACTTGAGTCCCAGATCTGTTTAAGATAGAAATTTTTCCTGAAGCAAACTTTGTTATTATCTTGTCAGAACAATTGCATCTTCTAGACCATTTATATTGACACCATTCTTAGCTTTTTTTTTTTCCGTTTTATTTTGATCTGACCTTTGAATAGGTGTTTCCTCCTTATAATTTTGATTCAACTCCCACATATGAGTGAGAACATGTGGACACTCGTTCATTTTTAAAAATCTTTTTTTCTCTGTCTTACATCCAGTGTACTTTTTTTTGTGTGTGTGTGGTACTGGGGGTTGATCCCGGGGCCTCACACCTGCATGCTTTGCAAGTGCTGGACCACTGAACTGCACCCCCAACCCTTTTTATTTTTTTTCCTTACTTCCTGAGACAGGGTCTCACTAAGTTACATAGACTTCCTCTGGTCTCGAAATTGCAATCCTCCTGGCTCCACCTCCCAAGCCGCTGGGAATCCAGTATACTTTTAATTTTAGATAATTATATTTCTAATTTATAGAAATTTTATTTGAATCTTTGTGTGTGTTCCATTTCTGTTCAGGTCATGTTCTCCTTTACCTTTCTGAGCACATACAAAACATTTATCATGGCTCTTTTTAGTGCTTTTATCTCTTACTTCCACCATCCCTACCATATCTAGGTCTGTTTGCACCGATGAAATGTCCTCCTGGTTCTGGGGCATATGCTCCTTTTTGTATTTCACAGTAATTCTTATTTGACTGCTGAAGATTATGAATTTTGCCCTGGGGAGGGTTATGTTTTGTTGTATTCTTTTAAGTGGTACAGGATTTTTAGAAAAAAAAAAACAGTTAAATTATTGGCAATTAATTTGATCCTTTCAAGACTGTCTTTAACTTGGTTAGGATGTATCCAGAGAAATCTTTAGTCTAGGTCAACGATCTTATTTTCACTCTTATGGTGATCCCTTCTTAAGGAATTTAACACACAATTCCTGTGTGTAAAGGGTTTTCCACTATAGCTGGTGGGAACACAAACTATTCTGGGCTATGTGTGAACCCCAGGAATCACTTGTTTTTCTGTTTTCTTATGTTTCTTTCTGCTGCCATTTAATAATCTCCTCTCATACATATATGGGGGCTGGGATTTAGCTCAGTTGGTAGAGTGCTGCGCTGTAGTCTCTGAGGTCCTGAGTTCAATTCCCAGCACTGCAAAAATGGGAGAAGGACCTGGCAATCCACTCCCAAGGCAATCCTGAAACAGTCAGCCATTGAAAACTCAATGAGGGTCAATATGAGTCGGATACTGACTCGATGGCACCTAACAACAACAACAACATACATAAACAGACCAGTACTCGGCCAAAACCTTCTGTAGAACCTCTACAGATCTCCTGTTGTTGTTGTTAGGTGCCGTTGAGTCATGTCCAACTCATAGTGACCCTCATAGGGTTTTCAATGGGTGATTGTTTTAGGATTGTCTCAAGAGTGGATTGCCATGACCTTCTCCCATTTTTGCAATGCTGGAAATCAAACTCAGCACCTCAGAGACTGCAGAGCAGCGCTCTACCAACTGAGCTAAATCCCAACCCTATGGATCTCTAGCATGTTCTTTCTCTCTGCATAGCTAACTCCTACCTTATACCATTAATTGCCTTAGCCCATCCAGAACTCTGAGCTCTGTCTTCCCAAAGCACTGAAAGCTCTGGACCCTGTTTGCATTTTACTTACCTATGTTGTGGTTTGGAAAATGTTTCCAGATATTAAGCTAGCAATTAAACATTGTTTTTCTTCTCTCTCTTGTTCTCACTCTCTTATTTTTATTTTTAGATTTATTTGAGACAAGGTCTTTCTGCATAGCCTGGCTTTCCTCAAACTTGTGATTCTCTTGCCCAAGGCTTCCTGGGACTGGGATTACAGGTGTGCACCACCATACTTGGCCCCACATCATTTCTTTTCTGTTAGGGATATGTTAGAGTTCTGTTACTATAACAAAATACCTGAGATAATCCATTTAAAAAGAAGAAAAGTTTATTTTGGCTCATAGTTTCAGAAGTTGACAGACTCTGTTGCTTTTTGGCCTGTGACAAGGCAGTGACATCATGGTAGGGAGTGCGTGGAGGAGCTCTCTGCTCACTGCATGGCAGCTAGGAAGCAAAAATGAAAAGAGGGAGAGAGGCCACCATCCCATAATCCTCTTTGCAGGTGCATTCCCAGTGACCCAAGATCTCTCTCTAGGCTCCACTACCTACAGGTTCCACACACCTTCCCACAGCACCAAGCTGAGGACCTAGGCTTTAACAGATGGGCCTCAGGGAACTTTCTGGATCCAGACTGTGGGATGGCATAACAGGGTTACCGTGTCTGTTGTCCAGTGTCTAAAAAAGCATCATTTCATATCTGTCACACAATTTTCAGGTATTTAATATGGAAGACAAATTTAGTCTGTTATTCTATAACAGTAGAAGCATAGTCTCGCCAATTCTTTCATTGCTATAAAAGAATAATTTTATATTTTTACAATTGATATATTTATGAGCCGTGTGGGAAAGAAAAACCTGTAATAATTAAAACACAAAAAAGGTCTTTACATTTGTTGTTGCTATTGTTGTTTTGTTTTGTGGTGCTGGAAATTAAACTCAGAGCCTCACACATGCTAGGCAGGTGGTCTACCAACTGAGCTATATCCCAAGCCCCCAAACAAGTCTTTATACTATTCACGTAACTCTGAAAAACTCAAATACACAAACATGCCCATATATATATATATATATATATATATATATATATATATGATCTTTGCACATTATATTATTTTGAAATAACTATTAAGAAAGCTCTTGTGAGCCAGGCATGGTGGCATATGCCTGTAATCCCAGAGACTTGGGAGGCAGGGGCAGGAGCATCGCAAATTCAAGACCAGAGGCAGTCTGCATAATTTTGTGAGACCTTGTCTCAAAAAGTAAAAAAATGGGCTGAGGGTGCAGCTCAGTGGTCCAGCACTTGCAAAGCACTCAAGCACGAGGCCTTGGGTTCAACCCCCATTACTGAAAAAACAAAAACAAAAAAAAAAAAAAAAAAAAAAAAAAAAAAAAAAAAAAAAAAAAAAAAAAAAAAAAAAAAAAAAAAAAAAAGGAAAGAAAAAAAGAAAGAAAGCTCTGTCAGTAACTCAAATATAAAAACTAAAGACTAAAAGAAGAGTATTAACAAAAATAAAGAAAGAAAAATGAAAGGCAATAGATGTTTAACTAAGCAAGTCGTCAACAATTTTTCTTTACCACTACTAAATTGCAGTTTTTACCTCTGTACCTCTATTCTGCAGCACATAAGCCACAGCACCAAACTTGATCCCTTTTGTAGCTCATATAGTATGTCAGACCAGTACCAGCCTTTTTGGCACTAAGGAGTGGTTTCATGGAAGACAATTTTTCGTTTGGTGTTTGGGAGATGTGGCCCTGACAGGAGGTGAAGCTCAGGTAAGCGATGGGGGGCAGCTGTAAGTGTGGATGGAAATACAGCCAGTACAGGTCCACGGCATGGAAGCTGGGGACCCCTTACTCAGACTGTGTAATTTATAAATGATAGAATTTTATTCCTCATGATTCTGGAGGCTGGGAAGGCCAAGCTCAAGGCACCAGCCGCTTCACATCGGGAAGGGCTTCTGCCTTTTTGCACCACCTCACGTGGCAGAAGGACCAAAGGGACGACCTGTTCCTCTCACCACCTTACAAGGTCAGCAGTCACATTTGGGGACTTAATCACCTGCTAAAGGGCCCTCCGTAGTACTATCAGATTGGCAACTAAGTTTCAGTGTGTGGGTTTTGGGGAGACACATTCAGAACACGGCATGTGGACAGATGATTTCTTAGCCATCCTTGGAGTTAGGTGAATGACGTGAGTCATGAACTTTTCGTGGGCCGGGCCTGGCAGTAGAACCTGTTTTTTTCTGCTCATTTTCTCTACTAATATTCAGTCACATCAGATTCAGCTCAGTTGATAGATTGCTAACCATCCCAGTCAGCCATTGAAAACCCTATGGGGGTTGTTATGAGCAGGACCTGACTCAAGGGTACCCAACAACAACAGCAATAACAACATATATTTGTGGGTGCAATTCCTTTGACAGTGTAAAAAGTCTATGTTACCTCAGATGCTCCATTACTGATGAACAATTGTAGTTTGAATTTTTTTCCTGAAGCCATACCAGAATATTTACTACACAGATTCCAATGGTTCACTTTTAGAGAAATCATTAACAGTACAGAAATAAAAACCTTCTTTCCATATACAAATCTGTTGGTACTATCAATTTTGAATTAGAGAATAGTTCAGGTGCATTCACAGTCCTGTAGTTTGCCATCTGAATTGTAGCTCAGTGCCAGGGGATTCTTAGGCCCCCAGTGGCTCACCTAATCCTGCCAGAGCACAGATAACCAGAGTGAAGAAACCGGTCCTGAGCCTTCTCCTTTAAACTGCCAAGCAACTAATGGGTCTCAGTTTACCAATAGTGTGTAAGAGTGCTAGTTCCTAAAATTAAACTCCTATGGCATGTTTCAAAACCTCAGATTATAGTCAAGCTATGTTAATTTTTTCCCAAATTGCTTTTCCAATTGAGCTCTAAACACAGCTGATCCGGGGCTCCATTCCCACATTTTAAAAAAATTAATAGCCAACCACATCATTCTGCTATTAGCACAAAGTAAAATGCTACTTTCACTTCTAATACCAATTCCATTCCTGTGATTTGAGGAAGGATCTAATTCTAGGCTAGTAAACCAGGGTAATTACTGGTATCCAAACAACTTCCCGATTTGGATAGGACTCCATACAAAACAGTGTAGAAAAACATCATGGCTATCTCCTTAGCACACGAATACACCCATGGTATATTTTCAAATGTTGCTAAAAACCTTTTCTCTAGCTATTTCTTTGGACTTGCCAATGAAAGACAACTTAGTTACACAAGTTAAAGTAAACAAGTAGCACCAGGAAGAAAATGCTGACTTGAAAAAGATACACTCTAAAGATGACAGTCAGTTTAGAGAGGAGAAGAATGGGCAATGAATGTGAGTGACAAGGCAGGGGTCACATCTTCAAAGTCTGTGACAAGGGTAGATTGGAGACTGGAGACTTGATGTTGAACACGAATTCCCCATAACTCTCCTACAGAGACTGAAATATGGAAGCAATCGACTAGTGACTATGGAAAATTATTTGTTTAGATATTCTCCTCCCCCAAGTCATTGGGGAAAATAATTCAAATAAGTCAGCCGTTAAATAGAAGAGTTTTAAATTTTAATAGTTACATTTTTATTACAATACAGATATGTATTTTCAACTTTCAGTTAACCATTTATATGTGTACATAATTTTATAAGGAAGTTCAGACAAATGTGCATAAGATTTAAAAAACTCATGACTCCATGGTTGGTCCAAGCAACTGTATAGAAGGTTGCTGTTTATGACATGGAAATGGGAATTTTTAAAAAGCTTTTCATACATTATCATGATCAGAACAATTTTATTTACTGACTCCAATTGTTTTAACTTCTATCCTATATGGTCAAGCAATCCTTTTGCATTGAACTTCTGTTATTGTGAGGAATCTAAATGTTTAAAACTCTTAAGAAAAGGCTTTAATTCAATTTAACTTTAAGAAAGACAAAGCTGAAAGTAATCAGAACTAATGAGATTTCACTTTATAAATATAATGATATTAGAGGAATAATAACTTTAGGAAACCACAAACGTATTAGTTTAGATTCCTGAGTTCTATTTTTAATTTTTTAATTGAGATTTATCTAGTCTTCATGTTCCAAATACCAAACTTTAAGAGGCCATAAAGTGCAGGAAATCACTAGGCTGTTATCTAATTTAGACTTCAGAATGCTAACCATGAAAAAACAAGTTCTATGTTGAAACTTGGTTATCAATAGGAAGAACCAATTACTTTAAAGTAACTATACAAGGAACTAAATCACAGGTTGTTGACATTGGAGATGCTATTTCAACATGAGATTATATATTTGATCAATTGACTACATGAATGAACACCTCCCAAGTGTAAGATTTCTAAGTTGAAAATCAACTACAAAAGTTCATGTGGCAATCAAACCTACAAATAAAACCTGCAAAATATGTGGGAGTGGTTGAGACTTACTTAAGAAGAAAATTGAGTGCAGCATTTCCATTTGAGACTAAAAACAAAATCAAAGACAAACAGATTATTTAGGAGGAATAACATAGTCAATAGGGTATAAAGAACTTTATCCCTTGAAATCAACTACTACAAAGTTAACAGCTAAAGATCTTAAATTGTTTCCACATTCTAGTAGATTTACATAGGCCACAGCAGATTAGCACTAAAATTGCCTTTCTAGAATGTTTATTACATGATTAAATTAGGATACCAATACTAATTGCTGAACTCCTAAGTATTTAAGTTGACTTCTTGAAAATTAAATTTAACAATCACTTTTTCATGAACATTTAAGAACTTTAACTTATAATTGCAAGTCTTAGCATAAGGTAATGTAAATAATGTGTTTATATTTTATTATTTTATTTTTTTGAGGTGCTGGGGGTTGAACCCGGGCTTGTGCTTGCTTGCGTGCTTTGCAAGTGCTGGACCACTGAGCTGCACCCCCAACCCATTTTTTTACTTTTTGAGACAGGGTCTCACTACATTTCACAGACTGCCTCTGGTCTTGAACTTGCGATCCTCCTGCTTCTGCCTCCTAAATCACTGGGATTACAGGCATGCCACTACACTTGGCTGTGTTTATATTTTAAACTGATAATAATGAAATAGTCTCTTTGTTTTCCTTTGAGAAAATCCAAAGACCTTAAAAAAGAACCTCCAATCCCCATGGTATACATAGATGAAATACTGTGTGCTCCAGGGAAACAGAAGAATCACTAAGATGTGTAGTAAGAGATTTATTGTTAGGAGTTGACCACAAGATTTTGGAGGCCGAAAAGTCCCAAGAGTGAGCCAGCAAGCTGGAGACCCAGGAGGGCTGATGTAAAGTGTGACTTCAGACTCAAACTTCAAACTGAAGTTTGAGTCTGAAGCCCATGGACACCGAGCTGATGGTGTCACACCAACACAGAGGCCAGCAGGCCGGGGACCCAGGCAGAGCTGATGTTGCAGTCTGAAGACTGTTTGCTCCATTCAGGTCTGCCACTGGTTGGATGGGGCCACCCACATTACAGAGGGTAATCTGCTCTCCTCAGCTCACCAACTTAAACGTTACTCTTACCTAAAACAGCCTCACAGAAACACCCAGAATGATGGTTGACCATGTATATGAGCATCTCGTGGCCAAGTCAGGTCCATACAGAGAATCAATCACTATAAGTACAATGGTTGGACTTATTGGTCACACTTTCTCCACCTGAGTGTTGTCTGTATTGAAGCCATAGCCTGGTGGGAAAGGGACAGCATGGGCTAAGGTTTCAAAATGCCTGTGTCTGAGTCCTGACTCTATAACTTGATATGGTCACTCCCAGGGGACCTTGGACAAGTCATTGCCATCTGCTTCTGGTTATTTTTACCTTCAGTTTTACTGTTTCTTCTTCTTTTTTTAAGCATAAATAAAACATGCCCATGTGCTATAGATTTCTTTTCCTCACTGTACAGCCCAGATCTGGGACTGTGGACTCTAGCGGCCAGCTGAGCTGCTCTTTCCATGATGGGTTTGTGATTCTTGGTGGAAACATGAGGAGCCATCTTCCCACGCTATGGCACACCAGCAGCATTTCCACCTCTTTGACATTGTGAGCTGGGAATTTCCAGAACTACATGTTTTCTTTCTGCTGCTCCCACAGCCAGTGTTGAAGATCATGATCTGGCCCTTGAATCCAGTTCCTGCTCTCTGTCCACACGTCCAGGTTTCCAGCAGTTATGCTTACTTTTGTCATATTGGTCTGACTGGTGCCGATTAACTTCTCAGTCCTTTCTGACAATCTTGGGCTTCATTGCAAAGTCTGAGGATGGCCCTGATGCCCGCAGCAGTGGGGCCAGATGGAGACTATAGAAATGTGGATGGTCAATAATTAAGACTTGCCATGTAGGGCATGGCTCTTCTAATTCTTTTGGGAGGAATTGGGGGTCCTGGGGATTGAACCCAGGGTCTCATTCTCTTCTAATTTTTGACTGGCAACTTATGAATAAATGGATAATAACAGTCCTGCTTTATAACCTTATTAATGTTGTGAGGAATAAAAGATTTTACATTGCAAAGCACCTAGAAGAATAACTTGCACAAGGCAGAGTCCCCAGTAACACAGTATATTGCATAAAATTCATTGACATTAAATTCTTTGTGAAAATCATTGCTCATATATTCTACTTTTACACTTGAGTTTGAAAGTTTCATACATAAGCTCATAATTTTTCACTTTTTCCAAAAGTGTTTTTCCCTAAATGATCAGTACCACAAAGCATATTTTTCTGAAACATTTTAATACATCCATAATGGAAATATATATTCTGTGTTCATTGGTCAACAGCACTTTTATGTGGCTTTGATATGTCTGCTGTCAAGAGAGAGAAAAAAAAAAAAAAAAAAAAGGGTGAGACATTCCTTTCCCTGAAGAATTGTCAGCTGAATTGAAGCAACAAAATCATACATGGTGGTTGTTGTTGTTAGGTGCCATCAAGTCAGTGTTCAACTCATAGTGACCCTGCATACAACAGGTGAAACAGTATTGTTACTGCTTCTCTGCTATTCATAGGGTTTTCAATGGCTGGTTGTTGAGAGTGGGTTGCCAGATCCTTCTAAGCCTGCAGCACCTGGTATTCCCAGGCCTCCCATCCAAGTACTAACCAAGTCCAACTCTGCTCAGCTTCCCAGATCTGACGGGATCACACACCACAGTGGTACAGCATCAGACACCACAGTGGTACAGCTACAGGCAAAATCATACATAAGACTTGAAAAAAATAAGAAAAGAGTTCAAGACATTGTACAGTACAACGGGGACTTAAATCCCCACAAGCTACATGGGAAGGAGATAGCCCAGCCCTCCCTTCTCTCCAGATAAAAAGAGCTATTTATTTGCATACTGAACTTGGGGTTTTGCTTAGGTAGAGTGGGGAGAATGGGTAAGGCAAACAGAAAGCTGAAAAACAAAAGGAAATCAAACAAAGAGGTGAGGAAGAGCGAGAGGAAGGGAGGGGAGAGAGAGAACAAAAGGCCAGGCAAGCTGGCAAATCACACAGAGGGAGTGAGAAAGGCAACCTTCTTTGATTTGAGTATCCTGGGCCAGTGGAGGGGGTGGGCCAAGGTTCTGGAGTTGCTGGAAAGTGTGGGTGCTGACATAGGGCAAGGGCCATTTTCTCCATTTTCTCACACTTCCTCTCACCATTCCCTGCGCTGTGGTTCAGGCTTCTTCCACTTCCTGTCTTTGATTTCCCTGGTCTCCCAGCTGACGCTTCTGTCCTTACTCTTCTTGTGTCTGCCCCTTGTTTCTCTGAGCAGACATGGCTGACTCCCTCGTGGCTCAGCGCATCACCCGTCTGTGTCACTGAGCAAATTCTCTGGTGTGACATCAGAGGCGAATTCCTCCCGTGACTCCTCTCACAGGCCAGCAGCCTGGGTAGGAGCCAAGCACCCAGCCCTCACCTGCCACACCCTGACCTGGACTGCACGCTGTACGTTTTCTGGTATATTCTGTGAGACGAAGAGCATTTGCGATGATTAAAGACGAAGGAAGCTGAAGGGCAAAAGATGATAAAAGGCAAGTGGGGCATTACAAAGACTTGTAAAAGGAACGATTTGGAATGGAAGCTGGGGCGTACTGGAAGAGCTAGTAGTAAGCTGTTGTCACTGTAGCAGAAAAACCAACCCAAACCAACTGAGGGGAAAAGTTTATTGGAAGCTCAGAATCACAGAGTCCACCCAGAAGAGTAGCAGGGCAGACATGGCAGTGGCAGCTGCAGAGCCTGGGTGTGATGACCTTATGGCATGGTGGACCAGGAATGGAGAGCATCCTGAGTCTCAGTCCCCAGGGTGGGAGTAAACCTCCAAAGGCCCACCCCCAGTGACATCACTTCCCCAAAGCCAAGCCACACCTTCCAAAGTTTCATAACCTCCCAGGACAGTGTCACTAGCTAGGGACTGGCCATTAAAGCATGACCTTTGGGGGACATTTTATATTCAAACTATGACAGAAGTGATACCTATAAAGAAGAAGAGCAGCAAGCCCAAGTAATCACAAAGGTACAGGAGGCAAAGGGCCAGCAGTTAGCTCAGTTGGTAGAGTGCTGCTCTGCAGTCTCTGAGGTCCTGGGTTTGATTCCCAGCACCACAAAAATGGGAGAAGGACGTGGCAATACACTCCAGGGGCAATCCCAAAAAAATCAGCCATTGAAAACCCTATGAGGGTCACTAATCGCTATGAGTAGAATACAACTTGACAAACCCCAACAACAAAATATAACCAGGAGCAGTCAGCAGTGGCTTTGAACTTTTTAACAGTTAACAGCAGAACAGTGACATAACTCCCAAGTATACTGGTGGAGTGGTAGATTTGATAGAGACTAAAACCGACACTTCCTGCAGCTATGCCACTATGGAGTCCCATCCCATCAGATCTCGGAAGATAAGCAGGGTCAGCCTGGTTAGAACTTGGATGGGAGGCCACCTGGGAACACCCGATGCTGTAGGCTTGGGAGAAGGACCTGGCAATCCACTCCCCAAAAGTCAATCCGCCATTGAAAACCCTAAGAACAGCAGAGAAGCACTGACAATAGTGTTTCACCTGTTGTACATAGTGTCACTATGAGTCAGACACCGACTAGACCACACTTAACAACAACAAAACCAATACTGGGCTGGGGTTTATCGCAGTTGGTAGAGTGCTGCTCCACTCTTTCTGAGGACCTGGGTTTGATCCCCAGCACTGCAAAGATGGGAGAAGGATGTGGCAGTCCACTCTTGAAAATAATCCCACTGAAAACAATCAGCCACTGAAAACCCTATGAGCATCACTAAGAGTCGGACCCCACTCAACAGCCAGTACCTTACAAGAACAACATTGCCGGGCATGGTGGCACACATCTGTAATCCCAGTGGTTTGGGAGGTGGAGACAGGAGGATTGCAAGTTTGAGACCAGAGGCAGTCTGAGTAACTTAGACCCTGTCTCAAAAAAGTAAAAAAAAAAAGGGGGGGTGGCTGGGGGTGCAGCACAGTGGTACAGCACTTACAGAGCATGCAAGCACGACGTTCTGGGTTCAACCCCCAGTACCCCCCCCCAAAAAAAAGAACAACACTGATGCTACTGGATGTGTGCTTCCCACAGTCAGTTCAAGTCAATCATGGGATACCTCACAGAACTTGCAGTAGGTCAGAAACAAGACAAAGACATTTGTTTGGATTTTTTTCTACACATTCACTGAAGCCATGGAATGAGAATCGCTCCCTCAGCAGGGGGAGGTGAGACAGTGCGATTACCTCAACACATGGGTGGCCAAACAGTTCTTGACTTACAGTCACACACAGGCTTTCCTGCAAAGATGTGGTGGTTTGTTTCTAAAAGTCCCACAAAAGGAAGAAAGCACAACACGTTCTTAACTAGCTGACCATCTGCAGGTCATGTCATCTCAAGAGGTCTCTGGACTTCTTAGCTCAGGGCAGTTTGTTTATGTAAAGGAAATAAGCTATGGATCATCACCTACCTTGTTAGTCAATGTTTAGTTTTTATTCAGATTTCAGAAGCCAACATTTGCACATAACTCATAACGTCTTCTACAAAGTTCAGTAATCTATGGCAAGGAGAGGATCATTTCACAAACAGAGAAAAATCTAAGGTGCTATCAAATCAGGGCCAACTCTTCTGAAGTGTTGACATTGCCTGAGTACTGGGGATGGGGGGTGAGGTAAAATCCTTAAGAATTTGAGTCCTTCTCTCAGGTTCCAGCAAGTTTGACAGTAATACTGGTATAAGGAGAGTCAAGTGGGTGGGTTCATTCGAGCTATTTCTTTTCATGATCTATGAACTTTATCAAATGATATCTACTTTAAAAAGACTTTCAGTTTCATGCCTCTGTGTGCAAGTCTCTAGGTTGGGTATGTTGCAAAAGAGTAAAACATTTAAAAAGGGCCATTCTTTCACAGAGTAAACAGGAAAGGTTTCAAGTGGGTGGATTAGCCAGAGGGCAGGACACTGGACAGTGTCTGGGGCCAGACGCTTGTTATGGAAGTACAAGGTGAGAGAGAAGACATTTCTTGGCTCTCTCTCTTCCCAGTATTGTTTGCGTGAGAAACAAGCGTTGTCCTTCCCACCTAAGTACCATTTTCTAATCAAGGGCTAGTGCATTTAAGTTTAGGTGTGGCAATGTTTTGGAAATTCAAGTTCCAAGGAGCTTTATTACCTTAAATGTACCTGCCAAAGGCAAGGAAGGCACTTAAGCAACACCAAAGAGCCTGTTTTTCCTCTTGCCATCTCTAAAAGACGAATATGCTCTGCTAAGAGCAAAGCTGTAACTTTTCCTTATTCTCTTTTGAAGACTAAACCTAGCTCACTGTAAGTTATCATCTGTGTCCCTAAATAATTGCCAGCGAGTCACCAAACAGCCTTCTGAAACCAACGCGAATTTTCCATGTCCCTGAACCTCAATCTTATTAAGCTAAGATACAGGAGAAATGAGGAGAACAAATTAAATCCATTTGTGGTCATCTTCCATGCTCCACATAATCCTGGAGCTGTTTTATGGCTCAGAGGCTTTAGGGAGCATGGTATGAAAACCATTGCAAACTCTTGTTTACAATGAAAGGCTCAGTAAGAAGTTATAACTGCAATGAGGAAAACAGGAAAACAGGGAGTGTGCTGACACTTAACCTCTTTTGTTATTTTCAGGAGCAGAGTATTAGGAGGAATGACGCCCATCGTTTGTTGAAAGAATTCTGGGAATGATGGTTTCATATCAACATTTACTGTATTATGTGAAATTGTTAGCTAAGATTACTCCTACTGTAGTAACTAGTAAAGATCTGTAAAGAGGAGAGGCATAGAGAAAATTGGAATATAAGAGAGAACTTAAAAGTTTAATATATTTTAAATTATATTTGTGAGAATAGCATGTAAACTTTAAGACAAGGGAGATCACTCCCTGTGTCTAAAGAAAATACAGATGAGCTGAGTGTGTTGGTTTATGCCTATAATCCCAGCAATTTAGAAGGCTGAGGAGGAAGGAATCCAGGTTCAAGGCCAGAGGCAGCCTACATAATTTAGCAAAACTCTGTCTCAAAATAAAAAAATAAAAAATGGGCTGGGGGTACAGCCCAGTGGTAGAGCACTTGCAAAATATATGCAAGCAAGGCTCTGGGTTCAACTCCCAAGTACCACAAAAATAAATAAAATAAAATAAAATAAAATAAAATAAAATAAAATAAGAGGTAGCTTCCTCAAATCAAGAAGACTAAAAAGATAGTTCAAGGACAGCCCTGATGCTGCCTGTAGACTCTGATCCTATTTCCTTTCCTGTTCCCTGCTCCATCCCCTAACTCAGACCTAACTGAAGAGCTGAAGTGACTCTGAAATTCATCAGAGGAAAACATTGAAACGTGAAAGATTTTGAAGCAACTCTTTAATTTTCAAATATATAACCAATGAAGTCACCCAATTAATTGGTTTTACAAGCAAATAAATATTTATCATTCTTAATAAGTTAGAAGACATCTGGATCAGAAATGACCCTGAAATGACCCTGGCCAGCTAACATCTCAGTGTCTTCATAGCTCTTTCTCAGATGATGGGGGAGAAGGCCATCAGAGGGGTTGTGGAGCGTTGGCCTCACTGTTATGGCTGCTGGGGACCTCAGAAGAGCTGAGGGTTCTCCAGCTGCACAGCCAAGCACTGTACTCCTCATATGGACTTGAGTGGAGGACTCTTCAAAGATCTCTGCTGCCTGGTGTTGCACCAGCTCAGCACTGTCTGTTCTCAAAAGAAAAAATTGTGAAACTTCACAAACCTGAGTTAGAATTAGAGTCCACAGTTGCCATATCAGAGTTCATGATTGAGTGCCCACTGTTAACCCCAAGGAAGCTTGCATCTGGACAGAGGACATCTTATTGATATGGGTGTCTGGAGTTTGCAAGGTGGGATTTTCTCTTCTAATCCCTCCCACCCAATTAGATTGTTTTTCCTTATAAAGAAATTGACTGTTAGTGATGATTTGAAATTTGGAAAGTTTCTGGGATAAGATTTAAAAATCCAAACTCAGGAACAAAAAAAGAAATAATACATTTAATGATGAATGAAAATAAAATTTGGGATGAATAAAGTCATAGAATGTGGAATGGGGAAGAAATGATGATAAAATTAGAAAAATACAAGATACAACAAATAGAAAGAGTTCTACAAACTTAAATATTGCCATAATACAATTTCTTCTTATTTTTGCCCTTAAAACCATTTACCAAGTTGAAATATTTCTATTGATGGTCAATTTGATATTTTTACTGGCAACTTAAATTCTTGGCCAAACTTCCTAGGGCTATTTATGGACATTTTCCCTTAGCCTGGCTATAAAAATATATCACTGGAATATTTTTAACAGCAAAGTCTGCGTGAGACAGTCTAGTTTCTTGACCTGTCAGATACTTGTGGCTGCTTCTAAGTAGCTTCATTTGTAGACCCTCATGACTTCTTTTTTCCAATTAGCGTCACGTTTGTGCTTTTAAAAAGTAGTGGTATATTCATTAAGAATATACTATATATGGTTAAAACTCCACTTTATAAAATTCCACATCACTGCAGGCATTTTTGTTACTTCCAGAAATAATTTTTATGTCCAAGGGAAAGTGATCCTAATGAAGGAGCTGCCAATGTGTTCTTTATGCTTCAAGTTTCAGCATAAAGAACAATAGCAAAAATATATATTTATACAATCATATATATATGCAGGAATATACATAATGAGCTATGAGGGTTTTTGAGAGGCTATAAAATATTAGTCTCAGGCTGAGGATACAGCTCAGCGGTAGAGTGCTTGCCAAGCATGTCTGAGGCTCTGGGTTTGATCCCAAGTAGTGAAAAAACAAAGAGTATATTCCTATTATATGTATCAGAAATGGCAAATAAGTTTCATTGCATGTGCTGATCAATTCTCATTAAGCAATTGTTAGAAGCTGCTTGATGAGTCATGGAGAAGGGTTCAGAGGTTTAGTTCAGGTCTAGTAATAAAGAGTGCTGTGATTTCAAATTTCCAAGAATTTAAAAAAATGTTAATGAATTTAGAGGAGTCATGATTAGGTTTGGCAGGAAGAAGTAGTCTAGTAAAGCAAAACAGATACCCATCTCCACCCATTTAAACTCCTTTAAAAAATCAACAGTCTCCAAGACATTTGGAAGAGCTGTCATATTAGTTACACATAGCTTAGTGATAATTAATGAAATAATCTAACTTCAATTAAGCTTTGGGAATGAAATGAAACTTGATTATGGGAGAAAAGAAAGAGGAGCAAGTTGTGGTCAGGAGACACTAGCAGGCTTCCTGCAATGTAAAATTCTTTTGAGAGATTTTGGCCCTATAGGTTGCCAATGTCTTATCTAGGTCACTGATGAAAATATCAAACCAAACCAGGCCTTGGTTTGACACCTGCTAAACATTATTTATGTCTTAAGACTGACATCAAACCACTTGTACCCATTCTATTTATAAGTTTCCTAAGCACACTTCTGAGTTTCCAGAGATAAAGAGCAGTACTGCAATCAGCACTTAGCTGACACATTTGCCTGGAAATACTGTCCTCTGAATGCCTAGAGGAGTTTCCTTTCAATGAGTCTGTGTACTTTCGTCCCTAACTTTGGGGTAGTGGAAAATGTATGAAGATACTTGTACTTTAGCTCTTTTTGAGTCTTGTATTTTAGTTGACCTGGGTTATTTGTGTGATTTTGTACAAATCACTTTCTCTGAACCCCAGTAAATGGAGTTAGCCTAACTTAGCATTTCTCAACCTATGAGCCTCAAATTCTAGAGAATTCTGTTTACTGCTAAGGGCTCACAAATGCAAACACAACCTGGAATTGTCTATCACTACCATATGTGAAGGAGAAGGACCTGGCAACCCACTCCCAAAAATCAATCTGCCATTGGAAACCTTATGAATAGCAGAGAAGGACTGATAAAGTGTTTCGCCTGTTGTACATAGGGTCGATATGAGTCGGATACGGACTCGATGGCACCTAAGAGCAACAATCACATGTGAAAAACTGTGGCATTATAATGTTCAAGAGGACCGTATACTTTAGAAAGGTGGGTGATACTAGCATAATTTATAGATAAGCATTTATCTCTGTTAGCCTGTGAGTCACGGACCTCTTCATAATTATCAAGAGTAAGAATATTTGACAAGAATAAGAATACTATTTACTTATATTTTATAGTAAAATAACCTGGAGTGAGAGGTGAGCAACATAATCCATTAATTTCCCCCACATTCTCTGATAGCATCTTAAGAGACATGGCAATTGAATGCTGCCTTGAAGATGGTTTTCTTCAGGTTAGCACTGTGGATGGTTTTTTCCTCTTTTGAACCTTGCCTTGATAATAACCTGGATATGTGATTATTTTACTTAAAAAATTTTGCTCTTTGATTGATAAATTCCAATGGGAAACAGGAACAGAATATACAGTAAGTTACTTTTGTAAAAGATCTGACTTTTCCCAGAATTGAGCAGTGGTGTTCCCCTGCCAGTTAACAAGAGCTTTGGAATCTTGGCTGCCTCCAAGACTCCATGATGCCAGGCAGCCTTTCAATAGTGCCAAGAGATGGTTCACCTATGATGTCAAAACTCGCGGAAAATTTGAGCTAAGAATGCATGTTACGTACTTAGTAGGATGCCAAAGAAAGATGTTTGAAACTGATGTATTTGAGAGACTAAACTGCCACTGATATTTTAAAAACTTTAACCTTGGTAAATCTTCATAGGAAGATTATGCAGAGGCAGCTAGGCACCCACTTACAGTGGGTCTGTTACTGATGAGTGCCAGGAACTGGGGCCTGTCCCAGCTGTGTGGAGACAGATACACATTTTTCTATTTCTAAGAGCTGGTGAGGTTTTAAAAAATCTAATCAGAAAATAAGATGTCTCCATCTCAAAAGTGGAGGTTTGGTAGGGTAATACACAAACTCAGTGATTCCCTCCTTGTAGATCTCTGAACTTGTGATGTAGATAAGGGTTCCACTATGGATTTACATCAGGGGCTTCTAAATCTGCTCGGGCAATGAGCCTTTGTATTGACTAAGTAATTTATTTTGTATATTTGTGCTGCTACATTTTCAATATATACGAGTGTGGCTAAGATAATACTAATTCATTAAAAAGTAGTGAAGTGTGAAGTTGTAGTATTTTTAATAGCATGCTTTTTATATATACACACATATATTTCTCCGAATATATATATATATATGTATATGTATATAATATATATTAATACATACCTTAAAAATTCACAGTCTGTGAAATTTTGCTTTTAAAGGGCCCTCACTTTGAAAACCTTAGGAACCATTGCCGTAATGGATTTCAGGTGGAGTGACAGGCTGGTGCAGAGCTATTTTGGGCAAAGGGGTTCCCATTGCAGCTGCCTGTTTGCAAGGATAAAGGGCGAAGTGTGCCTTGGGAAGGGGCAATCTTAACCACCATCTGCCAGGCCAGACTTAATTTTTCTTGTAAACACAGAACTTGGTGTGAGAAATGATTTCGCTCCCAAATCCCAGGTGTCACCTTATTTCTAAGTTATTTGACGAAAATAATAAAAATGCAATGGGTTCTAAATGTTCTAAAATCAAGCTCACCCTCTCAGGAATTTTAACCTATAAATTATGGGGATTTAAAAGTTAGTGAAACGACATAAAAGGTATTGTCAGTGGGCGGAGAAAACGCTGAAGTGTTAGCTGAAAGAAATATTAAAGAGCTGTGGGTATAGAAGAGGGTAAGTGAAATCCGTTCTGGGCAGGGAGGCGGCTACCGCCCTCTGGTGGTGGCCTCTGTGTTGCGCGCCTCAGATGCTCGGGCATTCCCGGGAAATTGGGGCTCTTTGAAGCGTCCCAATGATTTGAAAACTCTGTGAGGGTCTCTATGAGCCGGACCGACTCCACCGCACCTATCAACAAACTCTTAAAAAAGCATTGACCGTCCCTCTCTAGCCCCTTCTTCTCCTTTTTTCTTACTGGGGGGTTGAGATGAGGGCCTTGCACACACTAGGCAAGCACTCTACCAACTGAGCTGCACCCAGCCCCTTTTTAATTTTATATTTTCTGACAGGGGTTCCCTAAATTGTACAGGCTGCCTCTGGCCTCGAACTCACTATCCTCTTGCATCCTCTGCAGAGTCGCTGGGATTACAGATGTACGCAGCCCCGCCTGGCTCTCTAGCCCCGTTTTCACATCACAAAGATTTTCATCTTCTTGGTTTTTAGGCGCATACTCTCCTGCATTTTTATACACAGATGTCTCACAGTGGGGTCACACTCCCTCTCCCCATACACCCATCTTAAGTTGAAAATAGTCAAAATGCATTTTTGATTTATGTCAAGAATATGGCTAATCTATTAGCCATCTGAACACTAGTTCAGCACAGCAGCACAGCAGTAGCGTGCTAGTTATTTGTTCTGGTGATGGCATTGCTGACCAGGAGTCACAGCTCGCGGCAGCTGCCCAGAATTGTGAGAATGTTAAAGGGCCAATCCCCAGCCCCGCAGAAAATCAAAATTCAAAATTCAAAGTATATATAGTGCTTTTATTTTTTCCCCCAGTACTGGAGGGTTGAACCCAGGGCCTCACCCATGCTAGGCAAGTGCTCTAACATTGAACCCCATCTCAACCCCTTCTTTTATTTCTTTTTTATTTTGAGACAGAGTCTCTCTAAATTGTGCAGGCTGCCTCTGGCCTTGAATTTTCAATCCTCCTGCCTCAGCCTCCCAAGTGGCTGGGATTACAGGCGTGTGCCACCATGTCCGGCTATTGCTTTCACACTGTCCTAAAGTCATAAAGCAGTTAAGTCAAACCGTCTTCTCAAGGATTGTAGTGTGGGTTTTTTGCTATCACAGATTTTTACGTTTAACAAAACGTAAAAGATAAGTAGGATAGTTCTTCCTCCTGAATAGGTGATGATTTGAACAAACATGACATTTATGGCAATTTTTTCTTTCTATAAAGACCATAGGGTAAGCCTATAATTCCAATGACTCTGGAGCAGAGGCAGGAAGATTGCAAGTTTGAGGCCAGAGGCAGCCTGAATAACTTAGTGAGACCCTGTCTCAAGACAAAAAGTAAAAAAAATGGGCAGGGATGGATCCCAGTGGTAGAGCACTTGGAAAGTATGTGCAAGGTCCTGGATTCAATTCCCAAGTACCAGAAAAAGAAAAGATGGTAGGGTAAATATATTTGTATATCTTATTTCCTAGAACAATAATTCTTTGACATTACATGGCCATTGAGATGATTTTCAGGATTTCAGGATTTCAGGATTTAGCAAATTATTCAAAAGAAAATTATAATGGTAAAGGAATTACAATGTTAAGTAAAACTTGTACAGGTGTGTGATGAGGGAGGATGGGCATGGGAGGGGATGATTTTCCTTTTGGATCGTGTCCCTTACTGACACCTCTTCTATATATTCATTCCCTGCTTTGTAAGATAAGCCATCACTGGTAGGTTCCATTCATTTTCTAGGTCCTTAAATGGGCAGGGGTGTAGCTCAGCTGGTAGAGTGCTGCCCTGCACTCTATATGTCCTCTAAAGTACGTGAGAACAAGAACCATGGCATCTCTTCTAAAATATTCAAGATTTTAGATAGCGTTGGGTATGTAATTGACATTGCAAATTGATTAAATATTCCCTCTAATAATTTTAATATTGTTTTGTGGGTACTGTGAGGATGTGATTAACATATGAGGACATCACCTGCATTTTAAAATTTTAAGTAGGACAAATGCTTTTTCTTTAAAAACAAATAATTCACGATAGGAACTAGATTGGAGTTGAGTTTTTAAAAATTGCTATCAGAACAATCAATTATAAGATAAGCAGCAAGATCTGAATATGTTGTTGTTGTTAGGTGCTGTCAAGTTGATATCTGACTCATAGTGACCCTACATACAACAGGCGAAACAGTATTGTTACTGCTTCTCAGCTATTTATAGGGCTTTCAGTGGTGGATTGATTTTTTGGGAGTGGGTTGCCAGGTCCTTCTCCCAAGCCTATAGCTCCTAGTGTTCCCAGGCAATCTTCCATCCAAGGACTAACCAGGCCCGTGGATGCCACGGTGCTACAGCTGCAGGCTTGAATGTGTTAGATATTGATAATTTACCAACGTGAAGCTTTCCAAATGGTATGACATGGTTATGTAAAATAACAACTCAGCAAAAGCACTAGGAGAACGGTTACTTCTAAGAAGTGTATGTGTGTACATTTATATCTCTCTCTGTGCACACATAGGGGCATGTAGACAGAGGGGCAGGAGAGGGAGAAAAGCTACATGCAGTGCTATGAATTTCTATGAAAGGTAAAAGAGGAATCACTGTATTATTTTTGTAACTTTTCAGTGTCTTTGGGATTTTTGTTCAAAATGAAAAAAAGAGGTGAGAGTCACTGCTCATCCAACAATTTAAACATTCTATTTATAAAAGATCTCAGTCACTGTTGTTTAAAACGAAAGGTTTACTGGACACTGAGCATGGGCTGCCAGGTCCTCTATTGCCTCCACTGTCATCATCCAATAGCTGAAGGAAGTTGCTCTCCAGTCCACAGTGAAGCAGCAGGGAGGGCAGAACAAGGGAAGTGTTTAACACATGCTGTAGAGTGGGTAGCCAGAAATGAAGCTGGGACTCTCCAGACGTGCCAGATCTCCTAATACACGCTCCATCTATACACAGACTCCAAGGACCTGGGATTTCCAACCTGAGGCCTAACAACAGCATAGCTCTGACCAACCACTCTACTCTAAGGATGCCTCACTGGAAGGGACAGCTATTTGTCTTGCACTTCATTAATGATCAAAGGGGAGAGAGATTGTGCTAATTCGGGTTTTCTAATTAGGGTAGGAGGCCCAGGATTCAAACTTAAACCATTTAGTGAGCTCATAAATGCTCAGAGTGCTTCTTTCCGCAGACTAAGCTATGAGATCCTCAGGAATTTAGTACAGTGACCCCAGTTAAAATTTTTCTGACATTCCCTGACTTCCTTGCTATTGTATTTGTGCACAAATAAGGAAAACCACCATTTTCTGGAAAACCTCTGGAATGTTACAGACTAATTTGAGGTATTTACTTTCTCAGAGAAAAAAAAATTATGAGAGATTTAGTCTTTAATAACAGGCTGTTAAAGATATTATTTTAGTAAAACACACAGCCAATAAAACAAGCAAAATAGTCTGAAATTAAACTCCAAATGCTTAATTCCACATTCTGTAAGAGGGTGGATAATTACATTAGATATTTTTGGCATTGATTTAAACACCTTTTTCAAACTATTGATTTGGTAAGGAGTACAGCTAAAAAAGAGGTGAACTACTTTTGCGTACATGAGAGAGATTAGAATCAGTTTAAGATGGTGGCCCTTTCCTAAACAGTTAGAATTAAGAGCACTGAATTCAAATATAGAAATGGTAAGCTTCACTGCAATTTATACCGTGGGGGTGCGAAGATAAATACATAGCCCACTGATAAAATTATTGATTAAAGTTCAGAGAAAAATTTCTAGTTAAAATAGAACTGTCTTGCATGCTGTGGCACATGCCTGTAATCCCAGGGACTCGAGAGGCTGAGGCAGGAGGATCTTGAGTTCGACATTTAGAGGTAGCCTGTATGATTTAGCAAGACAATGTCTCAAAATAAAAAATAAAAAAGGGGCTAGGAGTTTGGCTCTGTGGCAGAGCACTTGCTGGGATGTGTGAGGCCCTATGTTTAACTCTCAGTTGTGCAAGGAATCAAAAAAAAAAAAAAAGAAAAGAAAAGAAAAAAGAAATATCTTTAACAAGATGCTACGTTTTCAATTGCTGATGGAAAACAGTCTCACAGAGAAGATTAAAAAAAAACAGGAAAAAAATCTTTCTCTTTGTTATTAATCTATGCTATCTATGCAGAGTGCTAAGCACTTTAAAAGTGCCAGAATCTTTAGAATTCTTATGCAATATCAGTGAATAAAACCATAATCAGCATACTCGTGTGTGAACTCTCTTCACAGACAAGTCCAAAGTTGTTGTTATTGTTAGGTGCCTGACTCATACGGACCCTACACACAACAGCCTAAACACTGTTGTCAGTGAGTCTCTGCTATTCATAGGGTTTTCACTGGTGGATTGATTTTTGGAGTGGATTGCCGGTCTGTCTCCCAAGCCTACAGCCCCTGCTGTTCCCATTCGGTCTCCCATCCAAGTATTAACCAGGCCCGACCCTGCTTAGCTTCTGAGATCTGACGGGATAGGAAGCCACAGTGGTACGGCTACAGGCAAGTCCAAGGTACGTACTCTAATAAGCAAAAATTTTATTTAAGTAGGTAAAATTTAAAGCCCTCTTAAGTAAAAAATAAAGCTTCTCATTTCATGTTTAAAAAATATTTACCCTGGAACTTGAACTGGGATAGAGAGGGCAAAATATTTCTTTTGAAATGCTAAAACATGTAATTTCCTGATGTTTTGCATTCCCCCCTTGTAGAAATGAGGTCGTTGGATTGAAATGTTTATTTTAAAATGTGTTTTACTGTTTTCCACCCAGGCCAGGCTCCATGCACTTAACTGCCCTCTGTTCAGCTCCATTCCTTAGTCCTCTGTCCTGTCGCTGGTTGGAGAACATGAAATATATCCCGGTTTCTGCCTATTTATAGAACAGAGGCGATGACCAGACATGACAGACAAGGCTTATATTAATTTGGGTTTAAGTGAAAGTCTTAAGTTCTGGGTTTGTGTCTAAACTTAAAAACGGAGGAGCCTCTCCTTCTCTTACCCTTCTCCTTTGCTAATCATTTGCTATTTATCAACTGCATATCTACTTAGAAGTGGCACATGCAAATTACCTTCACTTATTTTCCAAATGAGAACATCTAAATCATTGTAAGCCTCTAAGTAAATGAAGTCTACCAGACCCTTGTAGTTATTCAAGGAGCCATCTCCCCTCAGCCTCATTCATCGATGAATTTTAATGTTTGGTAACTATATAAGACCCCCACATGTCTGTCAGTTTTCTGTGCCTCGGGTATCTTAGATACCAGCAGGGTAACCCATTGTGGACAGGTTTCAAACTGAGCTTCCAGACTAAGACAGACTAGGGAGTAGGACCTGGCAACCCACTCTCAAACAACCAGTCATTGAAAACCCTATAACTAGCAGAGAAACACTGTCAGATACAGTGCCAGAAAATGAGCCCCCAGGTTGAAGGCACTCAAAAGACTACTGGGGAAGAGTTGCCTCCTCAAAGGAGAGGCTACCATAATGATGGAAATGGAGTAAAGCCCCAGGGACTTCCATTTGCTGATGTGGCATGACTCAAACTGAGGAGAAATAACTGTAAACATCCATTAATAATTAGAACATAGGATATATGTAGTATGAATCTAGAAAAATTAGAAATCATTGAAAGAGAACTAGAGCATATAAACATTGACATTCTAGGCATCAGTGAGCTAAAATGGACCAACATGGGCCATGTTGAGTCAGATAATCATATATGGTTGGCCTATAGCCATAGCCCTGCGGCATCTGATCCCATCAGATCTTGGAAGCTAAGCAGGGTCGGGCCTGGTTAGTACTTGGATGGGAGACTGCCTGCGAACACCTGGTGCTGTAGGCTTGTGGGAAGGACCTGGCAACCCACTCCCAAAAAACAACCTGCCATTGAAAACTCTATGAATAGCAGAGAAGCCATAACAATACTGTTTATCCTGTTGTATGTAAAGTTGCTATGAGTCAGATATCAACTTGATGACACCTAACAGCAACAACAACAATCATATGGTCTACTATGCTGGAAATGAAAAACTAAAGAGAAATGGAGTTGCATTCATCATCAAAAAAGACATCTCAAGATCTGTCCTGAAATACAATGCTGTCAGTGATAGAATAATACCCATACACCTACAAGGAAAGTCAGTTAATATGACTAGTATTCTAATTTACACACCCACCACTAAGGCCGCAAATGAAGATAGGGAAGATTTCTATCAGCTTCTGTAATCTGAAATAGATCAAACACACAATCAGGACATACTGATAATTACTGGTGACTGGAGTACAAAAGTTGGAAACAAAGAAGAAGGCTCAGTAGTCAGAAAATATGGCCTTGGTGAACAGAAATAATGCCAGAGATTGCATGATAGAATTTTGTCAGATCAATGACCTTTTCATAGCAAATACATTTTTTCACCAACATAAACAGTGACTATACACATGGACTTCACCAGATGGAATATACAGGAACCAAACTGACTACATTTGTAGAAAGAAGTGATGGAAAAGCTTTGCATCAAATGACACAAGAAGACCAGGCACTGACTGTGGATCAGATCATCAACTCCTCATATGCAAGTTCAAACTGAAACTGAAGAAAATTAGAACAAGTGTATGAGAGGCCAGGTAGGACCGTGAGTATATTCCACCTGAGTTCAGAGACTACCTCAAGAACAGGTTTAATGAATTAGACACACATAATAGAAGACAAGATGAGTTATGGCATATCAAAGATATCATTCATGAGGAAAGCAAAAGGTTATTTAAAAGACAGGAAAAAAAGAAAAGACCACATTACATGTCAAAAGAGACTCTGAAACTTGCCCTTGAATGTTGAACAGCTAAAGTAAAAGGAAGGCATGATGAAGTTAAGGAACTAAACAGAAGATTTCAAAAGGCAGCTTGAGAAGACAAAAGCAAATATTATAATGACATGTGCAAGGAGCTGGAGGCAGAAAATCAAAAGGGAAGAGCATGCTCTGTGTTTTTCAAGCTTAAGGAAGTGAAGCAAAAATTCAAGCTTTGAGTGGCAATAGTGAAAGATTCTACAGGGAAAATATTAATTGATGCAGGAAACATCAAAAGAAGATGGAAGGAATACACAGAGTCATTATACAAAAAAGAATTGGTGGATGGCCAACCATTCCAAGAGGTCACATATGAAAAGGAACCAATGGCACTGAAAGAAGAAATAGAAGCTGCCTTGAAGGAATTGGTGAAACACCAGCAATTCCCAGGAATTGATGGGATACCAACAGAGATGTTTCAACAAATAGATGCAGCACTGGAGGTGTTACCATGTTTATACCAACAGATATGGAAAACAGCTATGTGGCCAACTGACTGGAAGTTGTGTCTATTCCCAAGAAAGGGGATCCAACTGAATGTGGAAACTATTGAATAATATCATTAATATCACACACAAGCAAAATTTCACTAAAGATCATTCAAAAGTGACTATAGCAGTATATAGATAGGGAATTACCGGAAAATCAAGCAGGAATCAGAAGAGGGTGTGGAACCAGGGACATCATTGGTGATGTCAGGTGGATATGAGCTGAAAGCAGATAATATCAGAAAGATACGTGTTTTATTGACTATGCAAAGCATATGATTGTGTGGATCATAACAAATTATGGATAACACTGTGAAGAATGAGAATACCACAACCCCTAATTGTAGTCATAAGGAATCTGTACATGGACCAAGAGGCAGTTGTTTGAACAGAACAAGGAAACATTGCTTGGTTTAAAGTGGGAAAAGGTGTGCGTCAGGGCTGTATCCTTTCATCATATCTCTTCAATTTCTATACTGAGCAAATAATCTGAGAAGGTGGACTTTATGAAGAAGAATGCAGCATCAGGATTGGAAGAAGACTCATTAACAACTTGCATTGTTATGTAGATAATACAACTCTGCTTGTTAAAAGTGAAGAAGATTTGAAACATTTACTGATGAAGATCAAAGAACATAGCCTTCAGTATGAATTGTGACTCAATGTCAACAGAACAAAAATCTTTGCAACTGGGTCAAGTATGCAACTTCAAAATAAACGGAGAAAAGATTGTCTATGATTTTTCTTTATTTGGTTCTATAATCTTTATTTGGTTCTATAATCAACACCCAGGGATTGATCTCTCCTGACTACATGTCCGAAATATGTAAGATGCAGTCTGGCCATTCTTGCTTCCAAGGAGCACTCTGGTTGCACTTCTTCTAGGACAGATCAATCCCTGGAGAAGGACATCATGTTTGGGAGAGTGGCAGGTCAACAGAAAAAAGGAAAATCCTCAACCAGATGAATTGACACAGTGTCTGCAACAATGGGCTTCAACATAAAACAGATCATGTGCCTGGCACAGAATCAGGGAGTGTTTTGCTCTGCTGCATATAGGGTCACTATGAGTCAGACCCAACTCAAAGGCACCTAAGAACAACAACAACTATATACAAAGAAAGAGGCAATCTGTTATCTTGTCTCAATGCATTCATATTTTACCAGGCTTTAAATGAAAGAATCTGGGTTCTATTAATCTATTTGACTTTTTTTTTTTTTTGCAGTACTGGGGGACTGAACCCAGGGCCTTGGGCATACTTTTGAAGTGCCCTATCATTGAGCTGCACCCCTAGTTTCCCCTTTCTTAAAACTTTTTATTTTGGGACAGGGTCTCATTAAGTTATGTAGGCTGCCTCTGGCCTCAAACTTGTGATCCTCCTGCCTCAGCTTCCTGAGTCGCTGGAATTATAGGCATGTGCCACCTTGCCTAGCTGATTATACCTTTTGAAAGTTCATGTTGATCTCTGAACTGTGCCATCCACCCATCCATTCCTATAAGAAATATTTATTATGTACAATGTGCCAGGCTGTTACTGGAGAAGTGCAACAGGGAAGACAACCCTCACTCCTATCCATTTGTATCTTATACAGAATACAAACGAATGTGTAGGTCACGATGATGCCATCCTGTGCAGGAGTGTAATAATATCTATGATGAGATGAAATACAAGGAACTATGGAAGGACACAGCAGAGTTCTACACCTGGATATTTGCAACCAGGAAAGATTCCAGGGAAAATAATATCGAAGCAAAGAACCAAAGGTAAAAGTCAGAGTTAGGAGGCCAGGACCAGAAAGGAGGAAAAGGGGCACAGGAAAGGCAGGGAAGTATTTCAGTGAGAGACAGGAGCATGAAGATCCTGGGGGTGAGAGGCAGCAAGATGTGAGCCTGGAGGGGCAGTGGTGCGAGAAGACGGAATGACAAGCTCATCCTCGGTAGGATCTGGAGCTTCACTTCCACAGCCAGGAGCAGCCATGTGGATTATTAAGCAGGAGGCAGGCAATACGAAACCCTCTGCCTTTGGAAGTGGATCAGAGCAGGGAGGTGCTGTCAGGAAGATAGCTAAGAAGCTGTTGCAACGATCCTGGGGAGAATGCCAGAGATTTAAATCAAGGGATGGAGCCAAGCTGAAAACTCATGTGAGGTTCACAAAGTGGACTGGGAAAGATTTGGTAAGAAGAAAAGAAGAGAGGGAGAGGGGGTGTGAGGGAGGGAAAGGGGAGAGACAGGGAGAGAGGGAGAGAGAGGGAAAGAGAGGGAGAGAAACAGGAAAAAGAGGAAGAGGAAGAGGAGGAGGGGGAGAAGGAGGAGGAGGAAGAAGAGAAGAAGAAGCAGAAGCAGCAGCAGAAGAGAAGGAGGAGGAGGAGGAAGAAGAGGAGGAGGAGGAGGAAGTGGAGGAAGGGGAGGAAGAGGAAGAAGGAGGGCAGCAGCAATGGTGGGGGAAAGAGGGAAAGAGAAGAGAGGGATGGAGTGGAGGAGAGAAAAAGAGAGGATTTGTCACAGTTCTTCCCAGGATAGTTGGTAGTGATATTAATAATTATTGGCACAGGAGAAAAAAATCAAGCTCCAGATAGTGATTTGAAAGTCATCAGCACAGCTGGGTGCTGTGGCGAATCCCTGTAATCCCAGTGGCTAAGGAGGCGGAGGCAGGAGGATCGCAAGTTCAAGACCAGAGGCAGTCTGCATAATTTAGTGAGACCCTGTCTCAAAAAAGTTAAAAAATGTGCTGGAGGCAGCAGCTCAGCGGTCCAGCACTTGCAAAGCATGCAAGCACGAGGTCCTGTGTTCAACCTCCAGTACCGGAAAAAAAAAAAAAAAAGAAAAAGAAAAAGAAAAAAAGAAAGAAAGAAAGAAAAGGAAAGGAAAGGAAAGAAAGACATCAGCACATAGACGGCAATTAAAACCCTAAGCATGGAAAGAAACCACCTTGGAGTATGTGCCAGGCAAAAAATCTAAAACATACTCATGGAGGAGACGAACATTGAAGAACTGATCTAGCTAGGCCCTTGGTGTACACCTATAATCTCAGCTACTCAGGAGGCTAAAGCCGGAGGATTGAGACCTTGAGGCCAGAGGCAGCCTATGCAATTTAGTGAGATTCTGTCTCAAAACAAAAAAATTAAAAAGGGGCTAGTGGTACAGCTCAGTGGTAGAGCGCTTGCTTAGCATGCCTGAGGTCTTGGGTTCAAGCCTCTAATACTGCAAAATCAATCAATTAATCAATCAGTAAATCAATCAATCAATCAATCAATCAATCAATGGTGAACCTGCAGAACAATAGAACAAATGGAAATGGAACGCCCAAGCAGGTGTGAGGAAAACCTAAGGTGCCAAGGAAGTCAATAGAAACCAGTGTCTCCGAAGTTAGTATCATCTAGGATTAGATAATTGGATGCCAACAAGTACCTTCATGCTTGTTAAAGGTTCATCTCATGGAAATATTGCTTTCCCAGCCTCACAAGATATTTCATTTCCCCCTGACAACCTATTTGATAATTCTTAAAAACAGTAGTAGAATCTTTTAAAAAGTCCATTAATGAGTATTGCAATGATGTTATTGGAATGTAAGTGTCTTAAGGGTTTTTGTTTGTTTTCAATAAAAATAGTGACCATATTAATTTGAGCAACTTATTTTCCCTTCCTGTCCAGGTCTCAACTTATGACTAGAGGTAAATATATGTTAAAACTGTTAGCTAGAGTCCAATTTAGTCTTGTTAAGTGTCATTGAGTCCGATCTGACTCACAGTGACCCTCTGTACAACAGAATGAAATACTCCCCAATTCTGTGCCAGAAACATGATCTGTTTTATGTAGAAGCCCATTATTGCAGACATTGTGCCCATCCATCTGGTTGAGGGTTTTCCTTTTTTCTGTTGACCTGCTACTCTCCCAAACATGATGTACTTCTCCAGGGATTGGTCCCTCCTGACTACATGTCCAAAATACATAAGATGCAGTCTAGCCATCCTTGCTTCCAAGAAGCACTCTGGTTGCACTTCTAGGACAGATCTGTTGGTTCTTTTGCTAGTCCATGGTATATTCAATATTTGTCTCCAGCATTCAAATTCAAAAGCATCAGTTCTTCTCCTGCTTCCCTTATTCAACATCCAGCTTTCACAACCATATGATGCAACTGAAAATACCATGACATGAGTCAGGCACACCTTTGTCTTCAACGTCACATCTTTAGTTTTCAACACATTAAAGAGCTCTTTGGCAACAGCTTTTCCCAATGCAATGCATCTTTTGATTTCATGACTGCTGCTTCCGTGGGTGTTGATTGCAAAACCAAGTAAAGCAAAATCATGGACAACCTCAATCTTTTCTCCATTTATCATGAAGCTGCGTACTGATCCAGTTGTGAGGATTTTTGTTTCCTTGATGTTGCGGTATAATCCATAGTGAAGGCTGTGGTCTTTGATCTTCATTAGTAAATGTTTCAAACCCTCTTCACATTCAGCAAGCAGAGTTGTGCTATCTGCTTAACACAGATTGTTAATGAGTCTTTCTCCAATCCTGACACTGTGTTCTTTTTCATAAAATCCAGCTTCCAGATTATTTGCTCAGCATAGAAATTGAAAAGGTATGGTGAAAGGATATGGCCTTGACATACACCCTTCTTGACTTTAAACCAAGCAGCGTTTCCTTGTTCTGTTTGAACAACTGCCTCCTGGTCGATGTACAGATTCCTCAAGAATACAATTAGGTGTTCTGGTATTCTCATTCTTTGCAATGTTATCCATAATTTGTTATGATCCACACAGTAAAATGCCTTTGCATAGTTGATAAAACATAAACATCTTTCTGGTATTCTCTGCTTTCAGCTCATATCCACCTGACATCAGCAATGATATCTCTAACTCCATGCCCTCTTCTGAAATCTGACTTGATGTTTTAGCAGTTCCCTGTCTATATACTGCTGCCATTGCTTTTGAATGATCTTTAGCAAAATTGTGCATGCCTGTGTTATTAATGATATCATTCAATAGTTTCCAGATTCAGTTGGATCCCCTTTCTTGGGAACAGGTACAAACATGGATCTCTTCCAGTCATGTGGCCAGGTAGTTGTTTTCCAAATTTCTTGGCATAAACACGTTAGCACCTCCAGTGCTGCATCTGTTTGTTGAAACATCTCTATTGGTATTCCATCAATTTCTGGATCCTTGTGTTTTGCTAATTCCTTCAAGGCACCTTCCACTTCTTCCTTTAGTACCATTGGTTCCTGATCACATGCAACCTCTTGGGATGGCTTGTCATTCACCAAATCTTTTTGGCATAATGACTCTATTTATTCCTTCTATCGTCTTTTGATGTTTCCTGTGTTGTTTAATATTTTCCCTGCAGCATCCTTCACTATTGCCATTCAAGTCTTCAATTTTTTCTTCAACTGAGAAGAACAATGCATGGAAAAGCTATAACAGTATGAAAGGAAAATTTCCATACAAATATTTCAAAAATAATTTTACAGATAACGGGTTTGAAGTTACCTAAAATTGAGACATGCCACAAATGTTCCCTTTGGTCATCCTAAATTGTCACCTTACACATGAAAGACAAATGTAAATGAAGAAATATATATATATATAAGATATACATATACATATAAGATATACATATACATATATATTTGAAATAACATTTTACCAATAATGTGGACTAAACTACACAATTGGTAAAAGGAACAAAGGTGACAACTTCAAAACTGCCAAGCCAAGCCACTCACATACTATGTCAAATGCAATGCAGCACTATCCACAACATGTTTCTCTAATTTCCAATAATACTTATTAAAATAATTAAAATATTCAGTGTTTAGTATTTATTAACAAATGTACACTGTTTTTTGAGGTACTTGGGAGTTAAGCCCAGCGCCTTATACATACTTTGAAAGTGCTCTAACAATGAACTATACCCCAGTCCATTTTTTATTTATTGCCAGGTCCTTCTATTTTTGTGATGCTGGGGATCAAACCCAGGGCCTCAGAGCACAAAGAGCAGCACTCTGCCAACTGAGCTAAACCCCAGTCAACTAATGATATTTTATGTGGATATAGATATATATTTAAATTATATTTCATTATTACAAATCTTTGAGGTAATAATTATGCCCATTATGAAATAAGTATTTACAGAATAATACTTTCTTTATACTTTAATAATACTTTCAGAAGCCAACTTGCTTTGGTAACTGGCCTAACTTAGCTCTTCCAGTTGGAAAGAAAATCCTTCAGGAAATAGGACACTAATCAGATGGCTGGTGGTCAGTCCCTTGCCAGTTCTGTCTACCTTCCATCTCTCCAGGGTGGATCCCTGGAAGGACAGTTCCATCATTAGTGTAAACTCTTCTTCAAGTGCCCTCCATCTGCCTTGCTGCAGCTCCAGTTCCCGGGAGCCATCCAGTGGAGGGTGGATGTGATTCCTTCCCAAAGCACAGCCATTAGCTCTAGGGGCAAGACTGGCATCCTTTTACTCCTCACCACCTCTCCCACTCCATCAGCTACTCTCTTTCCTATGGAAAGGAACCCTGTGTCTTAGAGCCTATGTCATTTGGCCTCCATGACATGCATATTTCCTTAGCCATTGTCATCTCTCACTTGAACACTCTTCTGCTCATCAAAAACTTACTCATGGACTCTGTCTTCACCCTGCTCCAATCCCTACCATCATCCCAGGGGGGTTGAGATCCACTGTGTCTTTTCAATATAGTACTCATCTCTCATGGCCTTTCATGGTCTCAGTTACCTTTTCTGAAAGTCACTCTCTGGATATCTTTATTAACAAAGTCAACAAAATTATTGATAGTCCAAATCAACAGGAGTGGGCTTTGAGCACGCTCACTACCACCTCTCACCTTTCTGGCTTCTTGCTTCAACTTCTCTCTTCTTTGACCTCAACAGATGCTCCAATGTGAGTCTAGTCCACTCTTCTATATCTCACCCCTATATTTAAATTTTTTTACTATTCATTACATATTTCATGGTCCATGACTCTAAGAGTAACTTTGACATGCCACAAGCTGTCTTGTTTCTTTGCCATTTCTCTTTTGGCTGGTGAAGACTAATGTACTAAACTAACTGACCACAATTCTTTGGTTTTTTCCAAGTCTTTATCTGATCAAAGAAAAGTTTTGGAGCACAATCACAAGGCAGGGCATGTCAGTCCCACTAGAAATTTGTGCTCACTCACTTCAACGGGGCCTTCACTGTGGTCCTAAAATCCTGGTGTGCTTTCTCACCAACTACTTTGCCCAACTATTCCACATTTTTGCTAGTGTACTTTGCCTTAGACTATGTCTCATTTTCCTTTTCAGCCCAGACAAAATCAAAACAATTCCCCACCTCCCTGTCTCCCACTTTGCTCTCTCCCTTCTTTCCAGGTACATCAGAAGAAAGGCCCTTTCTCTTGGTCAGTTTTTTACCTGGGCTCAGAAATCCTAGTCTTGGCTCTCAAGAACCTTACAACGTGAGCTGGGCATGCGTGCACATGCCTGTGTCCCAGCACTTGGGATTCTGAGGCAGGAGGATCGTGAATTCAAAGGCAGCTTGCACGATACAGTGAGGCCCTGTCTTTTAAAAGAAAGGGAAAGAAGAGCCTTACAGGATGGATTCCTCTCCTTCCTACATTCAACCTCTTTGCTCTTAATGAGAATATTTGATCAAACATTTCAGTCTGGTCTGAGAAAGCTCATTATGAAAAAATCTTCAACTGCATGGTTCAAGTTAACTAACATTCTCAGAATCTTACTATGGGTAAACCCTGTAAACCATTTTGAGGAACAGCTCCATCAATGCTATTTTCCTGGACACTTCTAGTGAACTGCATTCTAAAATATTTTCAATATTAATTAGCACCCTCTGCCAGCAGGTGGCTCTGTGTCAAAAAAAGAAAAGTGAATTTTAAATAAGCATTTTGTGAACATACAAGCTCAAATTGGACGGGGTCCCAATAACTACTATTTATTGTGTTTATACTTTAATAGTTACCCCAGGAAAGCTGTTTACTATCCACAGAAAAAGAGGATCGTCGTGAAGAAACAAATAAATACAACATAAAACAAATCATCAGTTCTTTCTAGGAGCTTCAGATCTGTAATGACAGGGTTTTGTGTTTGTTTGCTTGTTTGTTTTAAATTAATATAACTGGCTGAGTGTGGCAGAGCACACTTGTAATCTCAGCATTGTGAGATGGAGGCCAACCTAGTCTACATAGCAAGTTCCAAGCCAGTTTGGGCTACACAGCAAGACCCTGTCATCACAAGTTAATTAATTAATATAACCAAAAATAGGAGAATAGAAGAAATTGATAAGTACATTAAAAAGAACATTTTACACTGATTTTCTGTGAGTAGGGCAGCAGCACTATCTCTACTATATCCAACATACACATTTATCATAAAATATTAATAAAACATTGTTGCACACTATCCATCCCAACACACAGAAAATCATCTAGCTTTTGAAGTCTGTGTGAACATATTCCCTTTATTCCACAGAAGTAACAATTATTGTTCTGATTTTCATGCTTATAATTTTTACTATTCCCTTTCTTGTTATTAGAGTTTTGTCATATATGAGGCAATTTTTGAGGGGGATTAGTGGCCAGACATCTTTTACAATACAATATAAAAAGTTAAACATTCATAGTTTTGATCACTGTATATATATATATATATATATATATATATATATATATAATATGTATATATATATGTATATATATATACATATATATAGTGTATTGCTAATTTTTAGTGTAAATAATACCATACTATATGCATTCTTCTGTGATTTAGTTTATTACCAACATTCATATTTGTTTTTCTTAATTTTTTTTGTGTTTTTGAAACAGAGTCTCTCTGTGTAGACCCAGCCTCCTGCATGCTGGGATTATAGGTTGCACTGCCATGCCCAGGTCAACATTCAGATTTGTGAGTGCCATCCATTTTGAGACACGAACTCCATTGTATAAATATACCATAATGTATTGGTGAGCCATCATGTTAGGTAATTTATGTCATAAGTTGTATTAAAAGTCAGTTATAAAAAACAGTAAAACTATGTTGTTGTTGTTGTTAGGTGCCCTCGAGTCGGTATCCGACTCATAGCAACCCTATGTACAACAGGGGAAACACTATTGCCAGTGCTTCTCTGCTGTGCATAGGGTTTTCAATGGCAGATTGATTTTTGGGAGGGGGTTGCCAGGTCCTTCTCCCAAGCCTACAGCTTCTGGTGTTCCCAGGCAGTCTCCCATCCAGGTACTAACCAGGCCCAACCCTGCTTAGCTTCTGAGATCTGACAGGATCGGACACCACAGGGGTATGGCTGCAGGCATAGTAAAACTATAGCCAATATAAATATCTCCTTGGGAAACTTAGAATTAGGCATTAAATGTTTATTAATTTTTCCTGCAAACATATGCCTGAATAAGCCTCACGTTTACCTTGCATGATCTACTCAGATAAGAAGAGCAGATACACCGAGCTAAAGCACACAGTTAGGTTTTATCTTCTTTCAAGAGAAAAAAGGAAAGCTTAAATACATGCAAAATGGAGATAAAACACCATGGTTTTTATTGATGAGAGTTAGTCTCAAGCCTTGATTTGTTGGTAGTTGAAATATTTTTGCCATATGAAAATATACTGATACTGCTCTGCTAGAAATAGTGATATGGATACAGGATAGTAAACTATTGATGCAAAATTGTCAACATATCTTCCAGAATGATGAATAGGTCATATTTAATTTTGTCTAGCTGTCCTACAAAACGAAATTACTTTTAGAGACCAGATATGTTGAATGAGCCACATATGTTTAAAATGAAGTAGAGGATAATGTTTTAATGTTCCATAAAAAAATGTGCTGCTATACATAAAATTCTCAACCACTAAAGCATCACTTCTCAAAAAAATGACAACAGAAAAATTCATGGAGATCTATGTGGGTGGAAAAATCACATCTGATTGTATTGACTCATACCAACAGGATTTTGAATTATAGTCTCCTTTCCCTCTTTGCTAGTCTGCAACTCTACAGTGTACTCATCCTGGCAGATGGCAAAGCACTTTATGTTCTTAGAAGATAACCAGCGAAGGTGATTCTAGAGAGCCTCATAGGAATTTGCTCAGTGTTTTACAACCCTTGCTGTCAGGAAACTATTCTTCATATTTAACCTAAATCCCACAAGCCAAAGTTGAGACCCATTTCCTTTGGTTCAGCCCTTGGTGGAGATGAGGAACAGCTGGTCACCATCTGCATAATATTCCTTTATAAATTAGGAAGCTGACGTCGTCCCACTGTCTTCTCTTCTACTGGATAATGACCACATTCATTTAGCTTGTCTTCTTACCACCTGTTTTCAAACTCTTAATCATTTTAATTCATGCCTGTGAACTCTCACGTTTCTCATAAATTGTATACAAGACACTTCAATATTCACACTAGAGTTGAAAATAATTTCTTTTCTCTGCTTCATCGATGTCTGTAAGACTCTAGCATCATATCCACCTTTAAACGATATTATGCATTTTAATATATCATAATCTGTGTTCTCCATGATGACTATCTTCTTACCTAAACCACATTCTTAAATTTAATTATGTGTATTTTTTTCCTCCTTCTGCACTTGGATCACTTTATGAACATGAAATCTTATTGCTAAATTGAATTAAAGTGAAATCTATTTTTTTCTGAGTAGACCAGAACCACATTTTCTGTGGCAAATATCAAATATCTATTAATGTGGTATAGCATGTGAAAAAAACAACTAGATCCAATGTAAACCCTACACCATATTTGGCTTCCAGGTCAATATTACCTTCAGTGCCCTTTCTTTTTTCTAGGAAAATACTTCAAGGGAGCCCCAGTAGAGGCAGCACACATGCGTACAGTGTGGGGGCGCTGATGTGCACTGTCGCAGCACTGAGTTTGTGGCTGGAGCATCGTTTTCTTTGCCTCTGTAGACAGATGACAAATGGCTCACCATGAGCTTAAGCCACTTGGCTCCAGTGTATGCTGGTTTGTTCTGCAGCGTGGTTTCGTAGGAGTGTCTCCCTACTTTTGTGGTAGGCCACCAAATTGTGACTATGAGCTGTCTCCAAAAAAATCCTTCCCATAATCGCAAAAAGTGCTATGTACAGAAAGCTCACTTATAGTCTGACTAGAAACTGATGGAAAGAAAGGGCTGACGCGACATGCCAGGTTGTGTTTGTCTAGGGCTACGATGTCCATTTCCACAGTGATTCTATTCGAGGCAGGATAAACTGTGTCTACCCCAACCAGTTCTGTCATTCTGCTCGGCAAAAAAGTTACATTGGTCTCATAGGATTGTTTTTTCATAAAACCATGCAGCTTATTATTCTGTTGTTCCTAATGCATTTGCCAGTTGGGTTGATTAATGATTAAATCCAGCCATGTGTAGGGAAGAGAAGCTGAACTTTTAAGTCTACAACTTCTAAGGAGCCTTTGAAGGGATGAGGGTAAACTATAATTTCTAAATGGGCCGTTCCTTTTTAAAAATGCAGGCACTACATTGGCCTGTCACTGACAGAATTTATGGTTAATGAAGAAATGCTAATTAAGGATTGGTATTTTGAAAGCTGGAGAAGGACCTGGCAATCCACTCCCAAGGAAATCCCAAAGCACTCAGCCATTGAAAATCCTGTGAGGGTCGCTATGAGTCGGACACCGACTCAACGGCACCTAACAACAACAACAAAAATTTTGAAAGCTAAGGCAATAAGTTAATTCCTGAGCTTGTCTTTTTTAAACAAAATATAACTTTGCATTGTGAAGTTTGCTGCTGCTGTTCTCCATCCTCTTCTGCATGTACAGAGAATGTCCTGTCTCAAGTTGGTCAGGAATTGGGGACTAGTTCCTCATAGCTCAGAATCTAAAAATATTTAGCATCTTTTAGTATTTAGAAAGACGTTTCAGAAAAAATGACTTAAAACAGTTTCCAAATTGAATGTTATTAAATTAAAAGTTAAAACCATAATTTGAATTTGAAGGTTTTCATTTAGACATGTCTCATTTGTCTTATAGTTCTCATAAAATTGGAAATCATATCAGTGGTTTTCAGAGTTATTTGCTTGCCTGTCTCCCAAAATATTTTTCATTCATTAATTTGATGAATACTTTTATGCACCTTCTTTGAGAGGTGCTATTCTGTGTTCTTGGGGTACATTGTTGTTGTTGTTGTTAGGTGCTGTTGAGTCGGTATCCGACTCATAGCGACCCTCATAGGATTTTCAATGGCTGACTGTTTCGGGATTGCCTTGGGAGTGGATTGCCAGGCCCTTCTCCCATTTTTGTGGTGTTGGGAATTGAACTCTGGACCTCAGAGACTGCAGAGCAGCACTCTGCCAACTGAGCTAAATCCCAGCCCTGGGGTACATTAGTAAACAAAATTAACCATGGTCCTTCCCTGAAGGAGCTTTCAATCTAGTGAGAAGCAGATAATAAGCATGATAACCAAATTAAATAGTATACTAGAAAGTGATACCAGCTATGGCAAAAAGAAAAAGTAGAAGCCAGGAATGTAAAGGGAGGGGAGAGGCTATGGGTGGTTTGTAGTGTTGATAATATTTAAGCAATGTCTTGAGAGGGCAGTAGATGGGCCAGGTGGGGCAAGAGTGTTCCAGACAAAGGGTACAACCAAGGCCAGCCCTAAGGTGAGTGCTTGCCTTGCATATTCAAAGGGTGCGGTGTGTCTTCCAGTGGAGGGCGACAAGGGATGGGAGAGCAGAGGGGAGGTCGAGAGGTCATGGGAGGCCAGACTATGAGGGTCCTGTGAGCTGCTGTAAGGGCTTTGGTTTTATCTGTGGGCGAAACAGAGGAGGGTGCACTGGAAGGCTTTAAATGGAGGAATAACATCATCTGAACTACATTTTGAGAGGATCACTCTGGTTATTTTGCTGAGAACAGGCTGCAAGGAGACAGGAGTGAAAGTAGAAAGGCCTCCAAGAAGGCCACTGGATAATTCAAGCGAGAAATTATGGTATCTCTGGGATTTAGCTCAGTTGGTAGAGCACTGCGCTGCAGTCTCTGAGGTCCCGAGTTCAATTCCCAGCACTGTAAAAAATGGGAGAAGGGCCTGGCAATCCACTCCCAAGGCAATCCCAAACAGTCGCCATTGAAAACCCTATGAGGGTCGCTATGAGTCGGATACCGACTCGACAGCACCTAACAACAACAACAACAGGACAGGCTGGAGAGAGGTAGCCTGATTAGAGATTGTTTTGAAAGTGGGTCACAAGATTTCCACATGCATTTGATGTTCACAATGAGATAAATAATAAAGGATGACCCAGAACTTTTGTGTGTGTGTGTGTGTGTGTGTGTGTGTGTGTGTGTACACGCGCACAAAATAAAATCTATAATAAACCTGAAGCTCAGGAGGACTGTGCTGGACATATGCATTACAGAGTCATTGGCATAGGGACCCTCTTATTTAAGGCCAGAAGTTGGATGAGCATAAAGGGAGTGACTTGAGAAGAGAAGAGGGTCAAGAACTGAGCCACAACACAGGCCAACATTTTAAAGCTGGAGAGAAGAGAAAGAAAAAGGAAGGAACTTGAAAAAGAGAGACCGGTGAGCTACAAACAAGAGTGTAACTAAGTGGAAAATTTACATTGAGGAAGAAAAATTCGTTAACTATATTAACTGCTGCTGATAAATCAAGTAAGAGGAAGGCAGAACTGATCGCTCCATTTGGTGACTGTGAAAGTCATTAATGAAACTTCTCAGGGAATGATGGGTGAAATTCTAATGTTTTAATGGATTAATAGATTGGAGAGAATGGAAGAAGAGGAATCAGGGAAAGCAACTTAGACACTTGTTTTGAGGAATTTTGTTAGAAACAAGAATACAACAGGGATGGTAATTTTTAGAGGAAGTGGAGTTTGAAATAAGATGTTTCTAAGATATGAAAAAACAGCAGCATGTTGGGGTGCCACTCTGGTTTGGGTAAGTGTCCCCCAGAAGTCCTTGTGTCAAAGGCCCAGGCCCGCCATTGGTGTGAATGGGAGAGGGTAGAACCATTAGCAGGTGGGGCCTCGTGTGAGGCTCTTAGGTCACTGGGACAGGCTCTCAAAGGGGAGCGGAGACTGAGGCCCCCTCCTCCTTCCTTTTTGTTTCCTGGCTGATGAAGGGAGTTTTGCTCCACCATGTGCTCCTACCATGATGTGCTGGCTCTCTGCTGACCTAGGGTCAATCCATCATGGACCGCAAGCTCCCAAACTGGGAGCCAAAATAAGCCTTTTTTTTTTTTTGCTATGTTAATTATCTCATGTATTTTGTTTAAGTGACAGAAGGTTCGCACAGATGCTGATAGAAAATAAACAGTAGAGGGTGAAAAACTGATGAGGCAGGAGGCAGTGGGATTTCTCTTCTCAGTTCCTGGACAGGAAAGGGGGTCTATGCCCGCAGGAGACTGGCTTTCAATCACAGCGTAAGAATTATCTATGGGAACAGGAGGAAAACAGAGTGTAGGGTTATTATTGGAGGGCAGGTACCTGTGCTGGCAGAAGACTGTGGTGGCATTGCAGTTATTATAAATGACAAGATCTCGCCTATCACCCTGGAAGTTCATGGCTGAGAGAGGGCAAAGCATGAGCTCACTGAAGGATAGGGTCAAAAACTAAATTGCTGACTGAAAGAAATAAGGTACTGGCCCCATTAGTATACATTTCTGATGCCACCCTCACTTTGCTTTCATTGCATTCTCCCTCTGAAGACATTTTTTTGTCTATAATTAGAGGAAAGAAATGATCATTGAATAAAAATCACCATCACTATTGCTACCCCTACTCTATAGTACGTCTAAATTTAGAACTGTCTAACATGAGCCAAACCCCCCATTTCTAACACCACACACAGAAACATGAAGCAGAGAGGGAACCTATAAAGTCCTACTGTGGATTTACAGTTCCGTTTAATGAGGCTTCCCTGACAGCAATAATTTTGAGCTTTTCCTATTCTTGGCACCCCCAGGTATTTTCACACGCTGGCACAATGTACACATTAAATATAGAAAGGCTAAGCTGCTCACCTCACTTTAATGCAGAAAAAGGAAAGGAGGGAGAGGAAAATTGGCATGACTCCTTGAACACAGTCATATTTTCAGGCAGCTCCATTTCAAAGAAGGGTACATGTAAATGCTAAACAGAAGGAAATTGGTTTCCTTAAAACTTTCCATAGTCACATGGAAAAGTCATCGTGTGCCCCAGCCTGCAGAATGCTGATAGACATAGCTGAAAATTCAAAACGATCTGGGTTATTAATGTCCTGTCTGAAAAAAGAAAACTTACCATACTTAAAAATATTCAAGATGAATGTTTACCTCAATTAATACAACAATAACTGAAAGAAAAAGCATTTTTGAGCACTCCAAAAAGGACATTCTTCTAAATGAAAAACTGTATTATCCTTCAGTGAACATTTCTATTTAATGTCCACTCCTGTACTTTTATGAAACTATACAGGATTTAACTGCGGAGACAGTAAATCTAAGGATGACAATAAATCCATCCACTGAAGTAGGATAGGCCCAAGGAAACCTTTTCCCATCCTATCAGTTGCTGAAACAGATTTAGCCTTGCAGGGAAGCCTGGTAGGCAAGGGTTTCGCCAGTCTGTAAACGTAATTCAAGCAACCCCAACAAAGGCAATAGTACAAACCAAAGCCCCTGGGTATCCCAACAAGTTGGTGGAGGCTAGACAGGGATTGAAGCAAGGTATTTCTAATCTGGATCATGCAGAAAATAGCCATCCAGGAAGCCCATTCAGCAGTCACCTCTGCAGTTCTTACCAAGATACATTAGTGTGCAGAAAGAAAAGATGATGTGTCTCATTGATAAATTGGAAACATTTGGTGGAGACTATTCACTTCAACTGAAATGGAGATTTCTATACTTCCTGGGACCCTTCTGTTCTTAGACCAACGCCTCCTTGGGTTGTGCTGTGATAACGGTTAGTATAATGCATACTTGTCTTTATCTGCTGCTATAACAAGATACCTTTGACTGGACAACTTACAAATAATGGAAATTTATTTCTCACAGTTTTAGAAGCTGAGAAGTCTAAGCTCAAGCCTCCAGCAGATTTAGTATCTGGGGAGAGTTTGCTTTTTGCCTTGACAATGATGCCTTCTTGCTGCATCCTCACGTGGCAAAAGAGATTAAAAGGTCAGCCAGCTCAGGGAAGCCTCTTGTATAAGGGCATTAATCTCATTCAGGACAGTGAAGCCCTTGTGACTTAACCATGTCCCTAAAGACCCTACTTTTTAATGCCACCACAATGAAGATTAAGTTTCAACGCACACTTCTTTTTGTGGCAGTACTGGGGGTTGAACCCAGGGCCTTGTGCATGCCAGGCAAGTGCTCTACCATTGAGCGGCACCTCCAACCCCTTGTTTATTTTTGTTTATTTATTTTCTTTTGAAATAAGGTCTCATGAAGTTGCTCAGGCTGCCTCTAGACTCAAACTTGCAATCCCCTGCCTCAGCCTCCTGAGTCACTGGGATTACAGATGTTTGCCACCACAGCCAGCTTAAAAGACACATACATTTAACCATAGGAACATTCTACATGAACATATCTGATAGGGAACAGTGAGCGACAAGAGCTAGTGTAAGTTCAGTAACACTGTGACCTGCAACTGCTTTTAAGAGCACCTGCAGAAATCTGAGTAGTCATAAACATATATGTGAAGAATGTACATTTGCCAAGTAACTTTATTTATTCTGAATAAAGGTAGTGTTTCATGTCTATACTATACAGACTCTTTACTTAGCTTCTAAGCCCCTCACAGGCAAGGGTAGGAGCTGAAAGTCTATTCTAATTCAGTTCCTCCCTTCTTTCTTATGGTATCTTGAATTGAGAAGTCTGTGCTCCCTACTGGTCACCCTTGAGGTTTGTCATCTGTATTCACGGCCCTGAACCAGTGACTCCTGAGAAGATTCTAAGGAACCAGCTCTGCACATCCTGAAAGGTGGGAGCGAGCACGTGGGACCTTTGGAAAGTTGGTCATTTCCAGAGCTCAGTGGAAATTTTTTTCTTAGTCTAAAGTTTCCATTTCAGAAAGAGACAGTACGAAGTTTAGGAAAATATAAGTCTTTGAAATGCTTAAGGATCTGTGTAGAAGGTAGTTTGTCAAGATTTCCAAAGAAAATTATACAGATTCCTCTGATACCGAGAACACTTAAAAAGTCAGAATATAAATTGGTTTGAATGGCAAGAGAGATACAAATATTCATTTCTTTCAGTTTAAACCATATCCTCATAAAGATGTTTTCTTTTATAAGAAAAGGTAAAGGTTGTGAATAAAGTACTAAGGAGAAAACGATTACCAGCATTTTCTCATTTTAAGTCAAGCCACCACCAGAGAGCTATAAAAGTTTCTTTTGTGCTTTCCCAAGCATGAGTAAGAATGTTTACGATTGGAAAAATTCACTTCCAAATACTTTTTTGTATTTGCTTTGCCATATGTTTGAAAGTAGGATTCTAACCTTCTCCCTGGATACATAAATGAGCTTACAACAGTGCTTATTTCCAGAGGAATCTTGGAGAAGTCAAGAAAAATAACAGAAAATGCAACAACACATATGTGGTTTTCAAGTATAGAGAAATCTAATATAAACCAAAGTGTTTGACTCATTTCCCCTTATTTACAATCTTAAGAATAATTGAACTATAAACTTAAGTAGAAATGATCTGGTAGTGTATGCTAGTAGTGAGACATACAGATGGTCCACACAGTCTTTAAGCTGGATTTACAAGGAACCCTCACACAGGAAAACCTGCCACAGGGCACTGAGCACAGGCTCTCATTCATTTCCTTCCAGCGGCTGCTCTCGAGACTCCTCTTTGTCTACAGGAGCCCAGGTTCTTCATGCCCATCCTCCCAGGGGTATGAGTGTGGAGGGCAAGACAAGCAGGGAGTCACCTCTCTAGCCGCTCTGCTGGCCCTCCTCCCTGTTCTAGACTGGACTCATCCTACCTGCCAGGTCTCGGTCCTACTGTGTGTGATGGAAGCCTCCATCTTCCCCAACTGCATAACTTCCACCCTAAATCCAATGGTGAAATCCAGAAAGTGCCTTTCTTCCTGGGAAAAGAAATGACTGAGGATGAATTTTGAATTTTCCTTTGACACACAGACACACAGATTTAAACCATTATGATTAGTACCCCAAAATCCAATATTACCACTAAAATGGGCTTGTGTTTTCTTACAGAGTGTACATAAAAGAAAATATAAGAGACAGAAGAGTATTCCCTACCAAAAGAGAGGGCTCAACCATGATAATTAAAAGAGTTATAGATAGGTTAGTCTGATCACATCATATAAAGTAAGAACTGGCTATGTCCACTTGTAGGGCCCTCCTCCTTCCTTTTCTTCCTCTGTCCCTGTCTCTCTTTCTTTTTGTGGTGCTGGGCCTCCTGCATGCTAAGCAGGTGGTACACCACTGACCTACACCCCCAGTGCAGTCATCCTTTTTGCAAACTATTTTGTACATTATTTTTAGTTGTGTCTGACCAGGAAGAATTTCTCTGAACACTGAGAAGCCATAATTTACAGAAACAGAGGTCACGTTTGGACACCTTATGGGACCTTAAAGTCTTTGTATGTTATACATTGTATGCCTACTTATGTGAATCGATGGATGTATAAATATTTTAAATGACTATAAGTAGACAATCCATGGAAAGTTCCCTGCAAAGGAACCATAAACAGAAAATATTAAAATGCAAATATAGGCAGATAATATGGAAATGACAGTGCTAACTTTTCTTGCCTTTCTTTGCAAATGATAATAGGATCAGATATGGAAGGAGGAAGTCTAATAATACTAGTCAAAAGAAGGTCATTTGAAATAGGAACTTAAGTCATTAATATTAGTAATGAATTGTGTGCTGAGATATTCATATTTTAAGACATTAGATACCCGGGCACCATGGTACAAGCAACTTGGGAGGTTGAGGCAGGATGATTATGAGTTGGAGGCCAGAAGCAGCCCCCAGAATTTACTGAGATTCCATTTCAAAATGAAAGATAAAAAGGAGTAGCAGTGCAGCTCAGTAGTGGAGCATTTGCCTAGCATGGGGGAGGCCCTGAGTTCAACCTCCCAGTTCTGAGAGGAAAAAAAGCCTCAGATAATTATGTTGTTGTTGTTGTTGGGTGCCATCGAGTCAGTATCCAACTCATAGTGACCCTCATAGGGTTTTCAATGGCTGACTGTTTCGGGATTGCCTTGGGAGTGGATTGCCAGGCCCTTCTCCCATTTTTGCGGTGCTGGGAATCCAACTCGGGACCTCAGAGACTGCAGAGCAGCGCTCTACCAACTGAGCTAAATCCCAGCCCTCAGGTAATTATATAATATACAATTTTACATAGGTGAAATTTATATTTTTATTTAAATGCTTTGTTTTTAACTGTTGTGGCATACTTGAGTTTAAAAAATGTTTGCAGACCATTGCTATTATCGACTGGGTTACCTTTTTGTAGACAATAAAGATCTACTGACATTTATGAGCTAAAGAGTAACATGGATTATACTGCTATCTGGAAAGATTAATTTAACTGGAAATTCAGGGTGAATCTGAAGGAGTAAGACTGGAGGCAGGAAGACCCGTTTCTAATGATCTGTCTTAATATTCAGGACAGCTTCCTCTTTTTGTGTCCTCAAATATAGCTTGATGGCAATTTTGATCAAACCTGAAAAGTCTAATTGGCAGTTAAGCTGTATGATCATCAGTTATGATATAACAATGAATTGGTTTCCTTACCCATGGTTTATAAATCATGACCCAAAACAATTTATATTAAAAAATTAACTGTACTTCATAATCATGACCCCAAATAGTTGAACATCAATTTAACATAACCTTAAAAAATGCCTACAGCAGGCCTGAAACACAGCACATTATAATTCATTGAAATTCATTTCATTTTAAGACTATAATTGCTGCAGCCAGTGTACTAAGAGAATGAAACTTCTAGCAGAAAATCTAGTGTTTTTGGCTTATTTTATATGGTATGTTTTCTATTCATTCACTAAATTTACCATTTCTATTCCTTTCTTTTCCGGAGATTGAAGTCAAGGGATTGGGACAGATTTGTCCTTTCAGCCCTGTTGTTGTTAGGTGTCCTTAGGTCAAGTCCAACTCATAGCGACCCCCACAGAGTTTTCCACAGCTGATTGTTTAGAGATTGATTCAGGAGTGGATTGCCACATCTTCTCCCATTTTTGCAATGCTGGGAATTGAACCTGGGTCCTCAGGGGGCGCAGAGCCTTAGGTAAAGAAATACAGATTCACCATCACCATTGTGGACCTTCTTTCACATTATTGCACTCTTTTCCCTAGAGAAGCCCTTAAGGAGCATCAGGTTGCAGGTCTTTTACCACCAACAGTGCTGAGGTGCTGAGCATGTTGCTAAGGGTCTCTATCTTTCCTCTGGAATACAGTTGATAGAAAAGTTAGGTTTGGGGAGATAAGAGAATGTAAAGATACTGAAGGAACTGAGTTTAGAGTTGATTTTTTTAAAGATAAAAGGGCAGTAAAAGAAGTCTTCTTGATTAGCCTGCTTAACATGATAACTATGGGGGTAGTCACATTCTTGATTAGTCATTAAATATTTTGGAAGGCTGAAAATGAAAACGAAAACCAGACAAAACAACCAAACACATCCAAGGCAATCAGGAGATGTTTTGCTCCCTGGCAGAAAAAGTGTTACTGATTCTTAATCAATTAAATAAATCCAAATTAATGATTAAGTATTTGTTGTACAAGAGTGAAGCTATAAAGCAATTCAATTATAAAAGATAAAACCTCCATGGATCTAATGATGACCCTTACTTTGGAAACCACATTAAGTGATTGTTATGCCTTGTTGGTGTCCGCTCCGGCCTGGCAAAAGACCACGGAGCTTCTCCTCAACACAAGTTCACTCGGGGACTCTCAGGAGCGGGCAAGAGCTGGTTGATGGTGCTAAGAAGGACCTCAGGAGCCTTCAAAAACAATCAGGAACTTTATTAAGCTACTCCTTTGCAGGAGAGCCTAAAGACTATACAGCTCTCTAGCCAGCAGCACGGGTTGCTGCTGCTATGACAAAATCACAGCTCTGTATCACAGTGCCAAATAGCTCTGATGTTCTCTGCTGGCGGCACCGATGTTGTTGCCTCTCACCGGTCATCTTCTCCTCTCATTTCCTCCCCGGGGGCAGGGGATTGAGAGTTCTTCTTGACTTGCTCAAGGTCCTCTTTCTTGACTCTTGGAGTCTTGACTCTCAGCAGCTTGACTGAAGGTCTTCAAGAAGTCAGGCCTGGGGTGCAATGATCAGGATCCAGGTGGTCAGGAAGGAAGAGATGAAAGGACCTGTGGGGTAGTCGGTCATCTTGTTTATATACACACTGGGTGGGGGCATGGAATAGGGCATAACCAATCAGAAAGCAGCTCCTACCAGAAGGGGTAGCTCTCTGTGAGGGGGTTTGGAAAAGTGCACTTATGATTGGTGGGTTAAGTGCGGGTTGGACCAATCACTAAGCTTCCCTTAGTAACCAGGTGGCTCAGGCAGCCAGTCAGGTTGAAGGAGGCCACAGCAGAGCTAGGTTGTTTGGGAGCCATCTTGGATCACTCGATGGGAGGGGTAGGAGTAAATTAGGTGAAGGGTTAACTGGGACTTGGGTAGCCATATTGGCTCTTAGGGAGTCAAATAGGTCCCAGTCCAGGTTCCTGGGTTAAGGGTCACGGAGGTGGGAGGAACAGGGCAGGAACTAGGCAGGATCTGGGGAGGGCTCAGACCTCTGCCGGCACCCTCCTGGTCCACCTCGGGGGTGTCCAGATAATTCCCTACAATACCTCAGTATATTACTTAATTATAGTAATGCAAGAACATGACATTTCCTCCCAGGTTCACCCCCTGAGATTTATGCCCTTTGTGTGTTTGGTGAGTGTTCTTGGGAACTTGCAGTGAATCTTTAAATCTCATCTCCTCCTAGCCCACCGGCCAAAACTGTTTCTCATTTGTGATTTTATCTTTAGTGCCCAGCCTTTTGCCTGATGCACAGGAATAGGTACTCAGTGATTTTCTTTTCATGGATTACAACCTTCTCCATTTCAGTAGTTCTCTCAGCCAAAGGACAGTTATTTCATAGATATATTTCACAAACCAATGCTTCAAAAATGTTATTTATCTTTGTATAAGATTTTTCTTACTAGAGATGTATGTCAGGGTCTCCACTCAGAACTGAGGAGAAAAAGAACTCCAGCAAACTCTGGAAGTTTTCATGTGCAAAAAGGGGAAGCCTGGTGTGCTTATTCAGCCAAAACAGCAGTGATCTCTGCAACAAATCAATCTCCTGCTAATTTTAAGTAATGGCAAAATCACAAAATACGATGCTAATACACAACCAATGCTTATTGTTATTTTTTCCTTAAGGGGAAAAAGGGATCTGGAGTAAATGTACCTGACTGACTCCTTGGTCACCCATTTTGTAACGGGTGACTGTGGGCAAGTTACTTACTCTTTGTGTGCTTTCATGCTTCCATTTAAAAAGAGAGATTTGATAATACCACCTTTATGAGGTTGTCCGGAAGAGTAAATGAGAAAATACATTTAAAACACTTGGAAAGTTATCTGACATACAGAGAACAGTCAGTAAATGTTAGCTACTATTATTCCTGAAACGAAGTCTTAGTTTGCCTAAAACAATGTAATTAGTTGTGACTCTGCATTTCTGACTTGGTTCTGCAGCAGACATGTAAGACACGTGTATTCATAACATCACGGTTTCCTCACTATTTCTAAAACTTGCCCTGTTCTCTCCATGGCATCCTGCCTTTAGTAATTGTCTTCTTCCTCTTCCTCCCCTTCTTTTTTTGCAGCACTGGGGGTTGAACCCAGGGTCTCGTGCATGCTAGGCAAGTGCTCTGCCTCTGAACAGCACCTCAGCCCTCCTTTTACATTTTATTTTGACACAGGGTCTTGCTAAATTATGCAGCCTGCCTCTGGCCTCAAACTTGCAATCCTCCTACCTTGCCTCCCTGGGTGCTGGGATTACAGGTATGTGCCATGATACCTGGCTCTGCCTTTAGTCTTTACAACCCCCCACCCCCCACCCCAAATCTAATACATTCTTCTGGGAAATTCTCTCTAAAATGCAAATCCAATCATAATACTATTTTGTGTAAAGTCCTCCAATGTCATCCTAAGAAGTTTGATTAATACTCTAATTCCTGCCAGGCATAGTGATACTTGCCTATAATTCTAGCACTGAAAAAGTGGAGGCAGGAGGATTGTGAGTTCAAGGCCAGCCTGGGGTACACAGTGAGACTACGCTTAAAAAAAAAAAAATCTAAACCAGTTGTGGTCATGCCCACCTGTCATCTCAGCATTTGAGAGGCTGAGGCAGGAGGACTGATGCAAGCTCAAGTCCAGCCAGGGCTACATAGCAAGACCAAACCAAACCAAACCAAACCAACAAATCTAATGCCTTAGTAGGCACTCACTTTTCTCTCCCATCTATCCCGCCTACCCAGACATCCTGGGTGGGTTGCATTCTCTGACTAGGTCTTCCACTCTCACAGGCATGGGACTTTAAAATATGCTGCTTTGGAGCTGGGCACAGTGGCCCACACCAGTTATCCTAGCGACTCAGGATGTGGAGGCAGGAGGGTCACAGGTTCGAGGCTAGAGGCAGGCTATGTGACATAGTAAGGCTCTGCCTCAAGATAAAAAATAAAATAAAATATGGGCTGGGAGCCCAGTGTTAGAGCACTCTGCAAAGTATGTGTGGGGCCCTGGTACCGCAAAAATAAATAAATAAATAAATAAATAAATAAATAAATAAATAATAAAATAAATATGCTGCTTTCACTGTATGCAGCGTTCCTCTCCTTTTACTTTCTCCTCTGAAGTTTGGTATCATCTCTCTGGGAAACATTGTCTATTGTCTATTTGGACTTCATTCTCCATTCTGTGCTCACCTCCACCACTACTATGGCTTGGCTATAGTTTGAGGGGGTCCACTGAAGGTTCATGTTTTGGAAGCACGGCTTTCTCAGGCATCAGTGCTAAAATGTGGAACCTTTACAGGGTGGGCCCATGGAATGTAATCAGGCCACAGGGATACCACGCTTGGAAAAGATTAATGCAGGTTTAGGGGACTGGATTAGTTCTCACAAGAATTGGTTATTAGCCAGGTATGGTGGTCCACACCTGTAATCCCAGCAACTTGGGAGGCAGAGGCAGGAGGATTGTAGTTTGAAGCCAGAGGCAGCCTGTATAACTCAGTGAGACCCTGTCTCAATATAAAGAGTAAAAAATAGGCTAAGGGTACAGCCCAGTGGTAGAACACTTGCAAAAGCATGTGTGAAACCCTGGGTTCAACCCCTTAGTACTGGAAAAAAAAAAAAAAAAAAGAATGGGTAGTTAAAAGGGCACCCAGCACCTCCTCTGAATATCTCTTCCATATAAATTTCTGCTATTGTGGTGCTATCTGCTGTTCAGGCCCTTACCAGAGCCAAGCAGATACAAGCATCATGCTCTTGAATCTCCAGAACTGTGACACAGATAGACTTCTTTTCTTCATAAAAGACCCAGACTTTAGTATTTTATTGTTGTTGTTGTTGTTGTTAAGTGCCGTTTAGTCAAGTCCGACTCAGCGACCCTCATAGGGTTTTCAATGGCTGACTATTTCCAGATTGCCTTGCGAGTGGGTTGCCACATTCTTCTCCCATTTTGCGGTGCTGGGAATCGAACTCAGGACCTCAGACACTGCAGAGCAGCGCTCTACTAACTGAGCTAAATCCCAGCCCTTATTTTATTGTAGTAACACAAAATGGACTAATGCCCTCACAGTCACAGTTTTATAACAGTCTTTTCATTTCTTTGCACTACTATTTAACTACCTGATGCTGTGCCATACCTAGCAATATTATCAGTGCTTCTCTGCTATTCATAGGGTTTTCAATGGCTGATTGTTTCAGGAATTGGCAGCCAGGTCCTTCTCCCAAGCCTATAGCACCCACTATTCCTAGGTGGTGTCCCATCCAAGGGCTAACCAGGCCTGACCCTGCTAAGCTTCCGAGATCAGACATGATTGAATGCCAAGATGGTATGAATCGGACTCAACTTGACAGCACCTAACCACAACAACTATTAAACTATGAGTCCTTGACAGAGTGGAAAGAGCATTGAATGGGAAGTCGGAAGAAGCTTCTACTCTCAGGCTTGCGGCCAATTATCAGTGCCATCATACACAAGCTGTAAATGATCACGTACTTCTGCTTATCTTTTATCTGTTGCATTGCTTACTTAGATGATCTTGGTATGGAATCTAAGTAATTTCATAGATAAGACTTTAAAAGTATATCTGTGATATCTTTTACTCTGTTGCACTTCTGCAAAAGCTGATTTCCATTTGAAAAAGTCACATTAGCAAACCTTACTGGTTGCTAGTCATATTTAACAGAGACTAAATCCTAGCAGGGAGTAGGACCTGGCGAGCCACTCCCGAAACAACTAGCCATTGAAAACCCTATGGATAGCAAAGAAACACTGTCAGATATAGTGCCAGAAAATGAGGCCCCCCAGGTTGGAAGGCACTCAAAAGACTACTGGGGAAGAGTTGCCTCCTCCAAGTAGAGTCTACCGTGATGACGGCAATGGAGTAAAGCCCCAGGGACCTCCATTTGCTGATGTGGCACGACTCA